>JBBPCX010014285.1:0-17440 GCA_037974365.1 Hydrocynus forskahlii | reverse complement strand
CTCAGAGCTCAGAGTGTATCAGTAAACTCTGATTTCAGTAAATATAAACGGTGTAAAACAGTCTAGAACCGGTGTTTCTCTCTCGCCATTTGCTGCTCTTTCTCTCGGCGCGCCGCCGCTCAGCCGTTCTCCGGAGCCCCTCCCACTGCAGGTTTTCCCCACCCACTTGGGGGAGGAGACTATCCCGAAAGTTCTCCCGGTTCAGAGATCTTGTGTTTTTCCTGTTTGTCTCTAAGACCTAAAATGAAAGAAATGTGGGTAGTTTTGTTCTTAATGAGCGTTTGCGTGTGATTCCATTTTTAAAACCCCAGTATTTATTTTAAAACTCCAGTTATTATTATTACACGTTTTTAAAATTACAATAACTTTGGTTCTACATGACATAGGAACACCAAACAAAGCTCAGCACCTTGACACCTCAAGCATCAACACAAACCTGGGGGAACTTCCATATAAGGAGTTGTTTTTCCGTCTGATAGTGATTTACAATTTGTTGTGCTTTGAGCACGAATCCGTGCTGCTCATGTTCTATGGGTTAAATATGTGGGATTGGCTAGGCAGCTATTTCATTTAATAAGGTGTAGATGTGGTGTTGACGAGAATCCACTTTGTAATACCGATAACATTATGCTCCCCAAAGGGTGCCAAAAGCTTTAATTTGTGTGACCTGTGGTCCATTGTGAGCACTCAGCTGACTATGAATTGCATTCATCTATTTCATCTATTTCTTTTTTACTTTATGCAGTTAAGGGCTCTGGGTGCATCCTGTGGCCGTAAATGTGCACGTTTGGGCTGTTTGTGCTGTTTTCCCTTGGTGAGGCTTCTTAATACCATATCATTACTCTTCCCTTTTTGTAGGATTTCTCTGGTCGTCTCCCATGAGCTACGATTCATAATCCATCGCACCTTCGACTTGTTTTTAGGATCCGTCTCGGGTCAGGCCTGCCTTTTAAAATTGATGTCCCACAGGAGAGAAGGGTCAGCCTTGGCTTCAATCATTCAGCGAGAGAGAGAGAAGACAGAGAGTGAGCATTAGAGAGATGGATGAATGGCTATTGATCGTAGGAGGCTGAGAAAAATATGCCCCTGAGAGAGAAAGAGTGTAAGGGAGAGAGCAGAGACGAAGAAACCTAGAATTCTCTACATTCTGCGAAAGTTCATCTGCCACAATGCAAATAAGAGCTGATCCATTTGTCTAATCCTGAGCGCTGCTGCAGCATGCTGGAGAATCATTTCCATCTAATTAATCACGTGAGTGACAGGCTCGTCCTGGCGTCTTCCCCTCCTCAGCCACGGGAAGCAAAGCTATGGAGCAGAGGGCAGCCCTCTGTCACACTCCCGCACTCACGTTCCAGCCTTAAATGTTCACACAACAGAAAGAAAATGACATGTTTTTACGTGCTCCCCAGGATGAACTGGAAATCACAGCACGTTTTTCCTTTATTGTGACACAATCACACTACAGTTCTCATTAAGGTTTATTAGTCTTTTCATAGCTGGAATTTGGCACCTCTTGTCCTCCTAATATTTGGTACAGTGCAGGTGTATTCAGATATTTGATCAGTTCATCGGGGCAGAGTATTAATTGTTTAAAAGTATTAATAAATGGCTTGGTAAGAGCCAGTGGTTCACGCCCCATGGTGGTTAGTAGATTTTTTTTATGCATACTTTCCTGCCCATAAAACCAATGTTTGTGTGTCTCCGAACTCTGATTTTATAGCAACCACGCAATTACACGTATCTTGTGGAAATGCATCCAGCTATTAATAGAGTAAAGTGGCCTGTTATAGTAACGCATGAACACACTAAAGCACAGCACACAGTGTGAAATTCTTTCTCTGCATTTAACCCATTCCCCAAGTGAAGCAGGGGTCTGCCACCAACGAGGGGACTCAAGGGTACCTCAGTGATGACACTACCAGTATTGGGATTCAAACCCACAACAATCTGATTGCAGACACAAGGCCCTAACCACTAGGCCACCAGCTGCCCCAGTGGAGTCTGAATTCTTCCCTTTAAAATGTTCATAAGCCAATATTCATTTGGTGCATTACTATGGCCTGTGTAGGTTGCTACTGGCTGCTTTCAGCTGATGACAAGCATCAGAAAACGTTGATCATGACCTCGTATTAAGCAGTTCAGTCAGTGAGTACAGTGCGAGTTTCACTTTTGTGTTTCTGGTGCACCATGTTTGATCATGAGTGTGAGATGCTTTAGAACTAAAGCAGAACTGTCAAATATTATACCCTATGCTATTTTCTATCAAAACAGACATTTATTCCTGTGCATTTATAAAGTCTAATGCATGTAGCACCTTTGATTAATGTTGACCCCAAAAAGCTTATGACGTACACATTTATCTTGGAGATCTGTTCTGCTGCTGTACTGGTGTTCATGGGCTTTTAACATTTGTTTTTTTACCCGCCATCGCTTACAAGTCAACCTGGTGTGGACCTTACCATGTCATATTTGGTACGTCTCACATGTTAAACATTCTCAGTAGGATTATCCTGCCTTTAACCACTCAGATTTTGGGATTAATGTCAGATTAGCTTCTGTCAGTTTTGCAAAATTTGATTTCTTGCACCATAGAGGACATCAGCTCATCTCTGGATGTGAAGTCAGTCAGATATCTGACAAAAAAATGTAGCCTGACAATTCTATAGGCTTGAAAGTAATCGGATTATCGTAATGTCAGAGCATGAAAATCATCACATAGATGTACAAAGCTTGGTATTGCAGTCAAAACTGACGGTTCTTTGGGTAGAGAACCACTTTTAGTTTTCTATCTTTCAACACAGGGTTCAAGAACCATTTTTTGTTAATAAGAAAGTGTAAAGAAATGGGACGTTCTCGAGACATGCCCCTCCATGATCTTTCCAAAACAGCTAGTTCACGCATCAATAAAAAAAAGGTGGTCAAATTACATTTTTTTTTTATTTTCTGAGTGAAAATGGGTATAACATCCTCTACAGAGAACATGTGGCACTTTTTGTACATTTTACTGCGAAATTCAAAAATGTGCTGGTGGCAGTGAAATATTTTAGAAGGGTGTCTACGAAGTTAAATGTTCTTTTGATTCAAATTCAATATACATGCCAACCAGTCACAATTCATGATCCCCAGTGACCTCTTAATGAACATTCTGTAACATTATAGACCACTGTTTCGTCTCTTGTATGAGAAGGACACCGAAAGCTGCAAAGAAATCAAAACAAAATGGACCTGGTGGGTGAGGGGGGCCCACAGGGCACGTGGTGGCATTTAATATCTATAAAAGGGACCTTGAGCTAAAAAAACTGCTGCTCTATGGAATCAACAGTGGTTCTTCAATGGCAGCACTGAAAGAGCCCTTCTTCAAATACAGTTCCGGAAAAAAATAAGAGAGCACTGCAATTTATTTTGAAATCAGCATCTCTATGAGTTACAACCATTCCATGCCAGTGTCTGTTAAATTCCTACACCACCACCTCATTCTGCTTTATGAGGGACTGATTAAAGATCACCTGAATCACATCTTATTTAATGAGGAAAAGTATAAAAACACTGCAGTAATCGACACTCGCCTCTCACAATGAGACCAGTTGGATGGTAAAACACTACTAGAAGTTTATCAAAGGTAATTATTGCCATTTTGTTTGAGAGAACAAGAGATTTGTTTTCTTTGAATGTTCTGTAAACGCTGCATCATTTCTCTTATTTTGATGTTTTGTCATTTTCTGTAAAATGATACTTTAAAGAACAATATTTTTATTTGGAAATGAGGAGAAATATTGTCAGCAGTTCTTAAAAATGAAGGCAAAGCCGTTCAGTTCAGTACTTGCAACTGTAAAAGTAAAAATGTGAGAAACTGAACAGTTTTGCAGTGTTCTCTAACTTTTTCTGGAGACTTTCATCTATGCAACTAGCCTTAAAAAAAGTGTGCTCTCTCAAATATCTTCCATTTTATGTTTGTGATTTTTATGAGACCATTTAAAAGCTTTTTTTTTCACAAAACGTGCAAGGCTCATTTATGTTGTTGTTGGGAAATTGTAAAAGAAATACCAGCCAAACTGGTAAGATCCCGACAAGGTTATGAGTTTTCATCTTCCAGCACTAGATAAGATCTTCTAAAAGTCAACATGATTCTGAGTGTTTGGCTCTAAAATGCAAATGTGATCCGCGAGACTTCGCTCCTGTTAAGTGCTAGCAGATGGTGCACTTGGTAAGAATTTCGGAGAGGATTGGCTACGTTTCAGGACGCCCTCAAATGTAGAAAGAATGCATCAATTTACCTCAGATAACCTTCACTGTAGATAAGTCTCTCTTTTTCGCTCTCCTCTCTCACTCTTGCTTTCACTCAGTCTCGTTCTACCACCTTTTTTTGCGATCGAGCGGAAAGCACTTGACGGAAGAAGAAACAACATGCTCACGCCACACCAAATCCCTTTTGTTCCATTTAATTTGGCAGATTGAAAAAGGAGGCCGGCTGACGTCTCATTCGTCTTGAGGTTTTCTCCTTTGTGGAAATCATTACAAGCCAATTTGCTCCTCACGCTTATGCTGTGCCTGCCAACCATATGCTGTTTATGTACCTTCACCCAGTCTAACAATGCCTCATGCACACACATACACGCATGTCGCTCTGTCAGACAAGGAGACTTATGAAACGGATTTCAAAAGTCATTAAGGTCATATTGAAGAGGCTCATGTTGCTGCGGAAATGGCTTTTACCTGAGTCAAAAAACTAAAAGAGAGACTTCTTGGAAGCTTGTTAGAAACATTCACTTACATTCTCACATTCATTTACATGCACTTGACCTTCAGTTTGGTCCATAAATATAAAAACAATACAGGCACTTTTACAGTGGTGTAATTTCTGCTAGGCCTACAAGTAATATCACAGTATTTTCTGGCTATATTTCCATTTACTATATCTATCTCTCTCTCTATCTCTCTATCTCTCTATCTATCTATCTATCTATCTATCTATATCCTGCTTTATACATATATACAGTGGTGTAATTTCTGCCAGCACTAGGGCTCAGCAATATGGCCTACAAGTAATATCACAGTATTTTCTGGCTATATTTCCATTTACTATATCTATATCTATCTATCTATCTATCCATCTATCTATCTATCTAAATATTTTTTTTGTGTGTGGAGAGAGAGAGAGAGTTATTAAAATCTCCTCTAAACCACTTTATAAACACATAAGTGCATTAAAACATTGTCATTTATATCGACTAATGGTTTCTATTAGAGCAATTTTAAACTTGTTTGCATCAAACAAAACACCTCTCACTCGCATATGTCACACACACTCGCCCAGGAGAGGGTCTGGATGGGTGCGTGTATGTAACCTGTGTCTAAGAGTTTTTCCTTTCTGTGTCAGGCAGAGTCAGAGAGTCACAGGAGAGAGTGAGAGAAGAAGTGAGTTTTATAAAAGTACCCGACTATTTCTGCCACTGATCAGGATATAGCAATTTACTACATCCCATGCATCACCCTAGTACTCCTACTTGATTGTAGTAGTATGTTAACAATAAGCTGGTGCCGATGGACACAAACATTGTTTGGTACTGAACACAGATATTTGAAGCTTGTTAAACACATTCCGTGTTTTAGACGAAGCCTGTCATGCAAATGAAGAAATGACTGAAGTAGTTTCACAGTGATACACTGACAGAAACCCATTGGTTAGACTTCCACCTATATTCACAATCAGTGACACATCTAGGGTTTCCAGAAGGCTTAAAGTAAATAATTTCTGATGCATTAGGACTTCAGTCTGGTTCCTGAAGGTCTGGGGGCTTGCGATTATGTTGTTCCAGCCCTAAAAAAACATGCTCTGCAGATTTTTTTGTTTTCCCTTCCTTAAAATAGCAGACCCAGCTAATATATGTATGAGATGAGTTTAATAAGAAGTATTATATTTGGGTAACTGGTGTTTAATTGGTAAATAATGAGACTCCATTATACTTGACAGACCTGAGCTGGTTGAGGGATCATGGAATGCATAAAAAAGCAGAATTAGACTCGTAGCGCACTGCTAGTGTAACATCTAGCCCTGCTTTACCCCATTTCTGTCTGTTTTCCATCGTTTTCGTTGTCCCTTGTGTCCCTGACCGTGCGCTCATGTTTTTGTCCCCTTGGTTTCCCTGCTCTGACCCATCACCTGTGTCTTGTCTGTAACGTTTTCTGGAATCAGTTGATGGACAGTAAATTCTTGAGCCAGTAAGTTCTTTTAAGAGAAAATAAAACAGTTAATTACTGAACATATCTGAAAGTGAAAAAGTGTTGTTTTTTTGTTATAAGATTTAACCAGGACAGATTAGTGTCTTACTGCACATCATTCATTTCACCCAGATGAAGTTTCCACACACACCCAAACACCAGCTGCGTCCAAAGAGAAGTTCATAGCAAACTGAACCCGACATGGATGTGTGAGCTGTGGCATGAGGTTACATGTATGTTACACGTCATATTAACTGAACATGTCATGCAAGCTAATTTCACCCATTTTTTTACCTTTTTAATGGAAGATTCGTTATTCGTGGAAACTGTTAAGATGTTTCACTTTCTCTTATGAACAATACTTTGGAGTAGTGTGCTATTTGGAGACTATTTGATAAAACTACAGCCGGATTGAAGATTGGAAGATTGAAATCCTACTCAAAAATGTGCAGAAATGGCAAAAGCAGGACTATGAGTGGCAATACAATACTTAGGTGATTTTATGCAACAGCTTTTTGTTGCAAATGTCACACTAAGTAAAGTATTTTGACAGCTGAACTCAGAGTGAAGATAGTTGTTACTTCTTCCCAGTCCCCCAGTCCATCACCGTTACTGCTCCTCAGGCTCTGCAGGCCAGGGTATTTAATGCCGTCTGAGACACGCATGAGGACAGTGATCTAAAGCACCAGTCTGTCCCTCAAAGTCCAGCATCCTGAGGGGTGGCGGCTTTCAAATCACATTACTGTCACGTTATTCACACTCTTGAGCTCTGTGCTCTCTACACTCCTCTTAATCTCTCCACCCTAGCCCATCACTTAGCTTAACAGAAGCACTGCCTTTCAGTGTGAATTGCTTTGTTTTAGTCAAGGTCATTTTCAAAGCTACTAGGCCCAATGTGTAACAACACACAAAGTGTTTTGAAATGTAGCACAATGGTTCCCAGTCCTGGAGTGCTCCAGTCCTGTTACTTGCTCTAACACATTTACATTTATGGCATTATCCAAAACAACTTCCATTCCCAAACTACAGGGGGCAGTCTCCCTGGAGCAGCTCGGGGTTAAGGGTCTTGCACAGGAACCCAGTGGTGGTCTGCTGAAGGTAGGATTCCAACCCATGACTTCTTGGTCTAGAGGCAAGTATCCTACCCACTAGACACCCCAACACCCCTGTACTTGGTTCAACTAATCCTGGTTTAAACTGAGCGTGTTACAGCAAGGGAACTACCAAATATTCCAGCAGCGGCATAGAGGAGCATGGAAACCTGATCCTTAGCACAAATATCCATGTCCCACCCATCTGCTCAGAGCCTGGGTTACTTTACATTATAATACAGTCATTATTCAGGCTGTCTATTCTGCCCCCAGCCTTCAGGTTATTCTACCCATAACTGAGCCAGGGCAGACTTTGAGGCACCAGGTTTTGGGGCAGTTGGAGCTGACACTTTGGTCAGGTGTCGGGGTAGTTGGATTAAAAAGTTCAGGCATATTTTGAGGCAGATGGATGTGAGGGCTGTTGGGATAGATTTGGAGGCCATCAGAATGAACAGTTGGGTCAGATTTGGAGGTAGAATGAACAGTTGGGTCAGAATTGGAGGTAACAGCAGGAGTCAACAGTTTCTAGAGAAGTGGAAGTCAAAGGATTTAAGGGGCACAGGTGCTGATTTCTTACCACAGATCTCATTTCAAGTTGCAGTACATTCAAGTATTTTTTATTTTTTTTTGCAAGTTTAGTAGCGAGACTTTTTGAGTAATCCTTTAGGTTTACTAGCCTAAAAGTGCTTTACAGAGCAGTCAACAAATCAAAAAAGAAGAAAAAACTTTCCACCGAGAACATGTCAAACTTTTCCTTACATCTCTTGAAGATTGATATCTCCCAAACACCAGGAGAAAACACTGTCCAAAAGGCAGGAAACGACTGGAAATATCTGGGACCGTGCTTCACAGCAGTGCTGATGGGCAAATGGCATATGTCAGCTTGAAAAGAGCAGCATAGGGGGCATTTCCCCATCCAGCTGATTACCCCATGCCCTGGAGGGGCATCCTGGCTGCTGGGTGAGGTTAGAGAGCGGTCAGGATGAGGCCAACAATGTCCTGCTGTCATTTGCATGACTGCCATTGAGCAAAGGGCTTGAAGGCATCACAAAGGGAAAGAGAGTGCATAGGATTTAAAGCTAAATCTGCATTTCTGCCACATTGCTCCAGAGAAGGAAACAGGCGGGATACGATTGTTGTAAGAGGTAATCGTGACGGACAGGTGCAACCATGAAAAGGTGAACCACATGATGCAACAGGCTGCTTTATCCAACATGATGGCTGTGTGCAGAGACAAGGGAAATTGAGCAGGCGTGTGGAACACCTGTGCTTTGTGTTTCAGAAGAATGTTACGAAGTAGGCCAGAAGGTAAAGAGTAGCTGCTAATTATAATCCATAAGGCGGTAACAGGTGCAAAAAAAGGTGCAACAGGGAAAGTGTATGCGGCAAGCAGATGTTCTATGGTTGTATTTACAGTGACAAGATAGGGGACTGTCTTTTAGGAATTTTTTATGATACACTGCACCATTCAGCCACAGCGTTAACACCACTGACAGGTGAAGTGAATAATATTGAATATCTCATTACATAGTGGTGGGATACATTTGGCAAAAAGTGAACAGTGAGGTCTCGAAGTTGTGTTGGAAGCAGTGGGAAATGGTCAAGCATTAGGATCTGTGTGACTCTGCCAAACTGTGATGGCTTGACGACTGGGCCAGGCCATCTCCAAAAAGATTCCTGGTGTTCCTGGTATGTAGTGGTTGGTACCTGTCAAAATTTGTCCAAGGAAGGTCAACTGGTGAACCTGCTTCAGAGTCATTCATACTGGAAATCAAGGCTAGACCACCTTGTTTACTCACACAAAAGAACTAGTGTAACACAAAAAAAGTGAATGTTGACCATGATCAAAATGTGCCAGACCCACACACAGCCTGATGGACAATAAGCCCCGTGAGCATCAGAACTGAGCAATGATAAATAATGTTTTCTTTCACCTGGGAAAGAGATGGCACTAGGATGTACTATAGGAAAAAGGCAAGCTACCACATGCAGTGTGTTGCTCTGGTCAATATTCTGCTATGATAACTTGGATCCTGGCATTCATGTGAGTGTTACTCTGATAAGTACCACCTACCTAAACACTGCTGAAGACCAAGTGCAACCCTTAATGGCAGTGGGTTCCGTCAGCAAGATTATGCTGGACTTGTTCAGGAATGGTTTGAGGAACATGAGAAAGAGTGCAAGGTGTTGCTGTGGCCTCCAAAGTCCCCCGATCTCAATCTGATCCCGCATCTGTGAGACATGCTGGACAAACTAGTCCAATCCATGGAGGCCCCAACTCACAACTTACAGGAATTTAATGATCTGCTACTAACATCTTGGTGCCAGATAGTCCAAGCTTAACGAGTCAGAGCTTCTTTTGGGGGCCAAGGGTGACCTACAAAATATCAGACTGGTGGTTTTAATGTTATGGGCGATCGGTTGTGTGTGAGTGTGTGTGTGTGTGTGTGTGTGTGTGTGTGTGTGTGTGTGTCTATCAATATGTATGTCTATTGGTGATGAAAATACATCAATTATTCTATAGATTTGAAATTAACCCTCAATTATAGAATGACCCTGTTATGTTTATTGCTGACCTTTACCTTTTATTCCTTCCTATTGTGATCTGAGCTGATAAAGGAACATGGAGATACATTTGACACCTGCTGTCGTCAGTTATCTAGGTCTACTCTACATATTTTTGGTTGCAAATCTGTGAATAAGAATGAAATGCTATCATTTAAACAGACAGGGTCTTGATTGTGCTTCACACTGGAATATTCATGATTTTTCTCCCATTTGCCTCCTCTGGGTGTGCGGAAGACAGATATTCGCATTCCTCGAGTTTCAAGAGGGGGAAAAACAAAGAGAGAGAACAAGTAAAAGGGACTGCTTCACATAAAAAATGTGTTCTTATGATTCATTTGAGGATGATGCAAGTGAGGCCAGGTTCAGAATGATAAAAAGCCTAGAGACTGTGCTCTGAAACTCAAGAGAACTTCTCCTGCTATGCTACACCCCCCACCCCCCACCCCCAATTCTGTTCACTGCGTTGAATGTCGTCAACAGTACAACTGTGTTTATGAATATGCAATGGGAGGTTCTCGTGCATAAATATGAAAAGTGCATGGTTCCAGCTGCTCTGGATGGCATGGTTTATTGGCCTGATTCTGATGCAACAGGTATTTTTGTAGAAGGGGGTTTTGCAGGAAAGGAGTTTGTGATATTGCAAGAAACTGTAACATTCAAGTAATATTGCCAGCATTTCTCATATCCCTATACCTGCTTTTCACAAGATGCAGACCTACCTGAGCACTTTATAATGGGTTGTGTAAATGTTTTTTTAATATTTTAATATTTCCAAGACTGCATCTTGAAGAAAGGCTTTTGGAAGCTTCTGTAATGTTTCTTGTAGTCTCAGACCATCTTTGAGAGAGGGGGGGGGGGTTGCTGTACATATATTCAGTAGTTTACAGCATAGCATTAAAGAAATGTTTCATTAGCATAACAAGTCTAGAGTTAAGCCTTTTTCTGTATTGTACTGTGACTGTGTAATTACATTAACATTCATTTTACTTTGTCATGGTTCTATTTGGAAAAAAAACCCACTTTGCCTGGTTAAGTGCTCCTTCTCTATAATGAGGAACTTGTAAATGGTTCTTTGAAGAACCTTCTTCAACATTTTTTCATACTATATAGTCACATTTTTGCTCGCAATATATAAAAATGTTTGATGTGTAAAGTGAACACATAAAAGTGGTGTAGTAAAATTATTCTCCATATTTAACCCATTCACCAAGTGAAGCAGCGGGCAGCCAGCGATGCCGTGCCTGGGGAGCAGTGAGTGGGGATGGTATCTTGCTCAAGGGTACCTCAGTGGTGCCACTGGCAGTCCTGGGATTCGAACATACAACCTTCCAATTGCAGGGGCAATATCCTAACCGCCAGCCCACCAGCTCCTCCTAAAAGAAGAGGAAACCCTTCCTGACAGGGAATCAAACCTCAGGCTTCCTGCGTGACAGGCAGAGATACTTACCACTATACTAATAAGGACATCATAATAAATGATTGCAAAACACACACACACAGCAACATTCCATGCCAGTGTCTGTTAAATTCCTACACAAGGACCTCATTCTGCTTTATGAGGGACTGATTAGTGATCACCTGAATCACATCTTATTTAATGAAGAAAAGTATAAAAACACTGCTGTAATCAACACTCTCCTCTCACAATGAGACCAGTGGGATGGTAAAACACTACTAGGAGCTCGTCAAAGGTAATTATTGCCGTTTTGTTTAAGAGTGAACAAGAAATTTGTTTTCTTTAAATTATTCAAGTTCTGTAAACGCTGCATCATTTCTCTTATTTTGATGTTTTGTCATTTCCTTTAAAATGATTTTTTTTTTGGAAATGAGGAGAAAGATTATCTGCAGTTCTTAAAAACTAATGCAAAGCTGTTCAGTTCAATATTTGTACCTATAGAAGATAAAAACTGAAAAACTGAATATTTTTCCAGTGGACTCTTATTTTTTCCGGAGCTATATTTAAATATATTTCGATATAATTATCTTCTCAAAATTTGCAGCTGCATTGTACAGTCAAATTTCCAACCAATTTAGTCATCTCCAGTTCCAACAGTGGGTAAAGCTATCATGGGCTTCACCCCATCTCTTTGGACCGCTGCAGCTTCTTTTTTGAACACAATGTCACCGGACAGCTCAGCACGCTTGTAGCAGAACACTGACTGTCAATTCTGTTATGTTAGTTAATTGATGCTGGCTAGCATCAAGCTGAGTGATGGGTGACTCTCCAGCCCACCCAGAGAGAACGAAGCCAGTTGTACTCTTGGCCTTCTAGCGATGGTTGGCTGCAGCGAACTCCATCAGCCATCAACAGGAGCAACACAGAGCTGCACCTTTAGGAGCCAAGATTTGTCATGTGGAGTGGAATCACTTCACATCATTTATTCAAACTGCAATTCAGTTGTAAATTAACTGTTTATTTCTCATTGTCACTGAACTTTTCTTTTTTTTTTCTCGAGCTTGTTGACAGCTCCACTATTCCCCCGCATCTCACAAGCAAGCAGGTGGTCCTGTGCGCTGAACGACAACAACGTTGCAGTGCTAATGAATTTCTCATCATTGTTGAATAGATATTCTTTGGGTTGTAGACCATTCTCAGCAAAGCAATAACACTAACTATGCTAGTGTGTGTGTGTGTGTGTGTGTGTGTGTGGCGCTGGTATCAGGCACAGTGGTGTTCCTGTTTTTTTTTTTCACTGCCTCTATGATGTATCATATCCTGATCACAACCTCGGGAAATTCTTTATAGGAGGAGATGGTAACTGAGGGTGCTTGAAAATGACATTAAAATGACATTAAAATGACGTTAAAACCTGTAGGTCAGTGCTGTTTCATTGGTGTGCAGGGATGTGGTCACAGACGAGACCCCACAAATCTGTGAGCGAACATCATCTCACAAAGAATTCATGGGACTAGTCAAAGCTGTTCTATCTGAGGTTCTGTGAAAGGAAGCAGAAGAAAACCTACAACATCACAGTAGCTTGTGAGAACCTTTATAAACTACATACAGGTACACAGACTTGTTGGTTGGTTGAATGGTTGAAACCACGTTAGAAGCCTCTCGAAGAACCATTTCTGTAGGAGCACAACCTAAACCAACCTAATGACCTCTTTTATATTCAAGTATACATACCATACATACACTTTATGCGCCCTTTCAGATTTAAGAGCAGCGTTATTTATCTAAAACCTATTACAGGTTGTCAGAGGAGGCAATACATCATTCAGTAATAATTTCCTACCACAACTACTAATCACTCACACACACACACGCACACACACACACACACACACACACACACACACACACGCATGCACGCCCACACATCATTTTCGTCATTTCCATATTAATATGAATGAGCTGGCATCACTGGAAAGACAGATTATTCGTGAGTCTCTGAAGAATCTCCAGCGACTCCAATAACGAATTCAGCTGCATTCGTGCACCATCAAGAACAGTGAGAGATTACTCATTTCCCTCTGTTAAAATGGGTCCAATCTGACAAATCTATGCATCATGCAGAATATCCTTATCACTGCGGAGCTATTCCACCAACAGAGCCTTCCAATAACTCAGCCTGCAAATAACAACCGGGCCCAAAATACAGCACTTTGGCAAAAATGTATGCAACCAAACGAAACCACAGGGACTCCCAGGAGAGATGGTACAACTTAGAGAGAGAGAGTGAGAGAGGAAGAGGAAGTGGGAGAGAGATTCTTACAGGAGAATGGACTGATGGAAGATAAAAAGACGGTGTTTCAACTTTGTCCGGCATTCTTATCGATGTTTGACATTGCCTTTAATAACTTATGGTCTATAATCTGTTTTACCTGGGGCATACCAAGCATTTGTGGGGGTCTGCCACTGGTGGACCTATTTCTAAGTTGTTAGACATAGTCACAGAACATAGACATGGAGTTTTAGCAATTATTTTTTATGAAAAAAAGTTTTTTATGAAAAAAAAACTAACTGCCTTGCACCCTCAGTCCTGTAGTTCACACTGCTCTGCACATTTTAGCGACACTAGGGAAGACTTGTTAATTAGCTGAGTATCTGAATCAGGTGTGTTGGGAGCAGATAAAGCCCTAAAATGTGGGGCCCTCCAGGACAAGGGTTTGAAACCAGTGCTATGATAATGTTTCAGTCTCACAGTTCTGAAGGACACCCCGCACAAAAGGATGATGTAACCTTGTCGGGGCAAATCCAATCGTACTAATATTAACTGAACATTTCTCAGCTTCCAAATACCACTAATATAGCGAGTAGAAGTCAGGGCTGCCAAAATGCCCGCTTGCAGAGGCTACAATGAGGGCAGACTGTTCAAAAGGGCAGACTGTACCCTTTCATTTGTGAATTTACACCTTTGTGTGGACGTTTGCTTAGACGTCTTCCAGTGTACTTAACATGTGCACTAGGGAGCAGTGTTGAATATAGGATAAACATAAACGTAGGCTACATCTCATGTCTTTAATTGTGCATTTCCTTTCCTTGGTTTTCCCCCCATATCTAGCTCCTCTTTTTGAAGATGCAAGGACAAGATGCAAGGATAAGATGTGAGGATGAAGGAATGGATGCCAGACATGAGTTCCAAGAGAAATGTCCTACACTCAGTCGTTATTTACCGAGCTCAACAGATCTGCTAATGATAAATCCTACTGTCAACTGACATTTTCTTACTGAACTCACATCAACTATTAATTTAATTTCATCATCTTCTCACAGTACCCTGTCATTAACTGTAATCATTTCATCACTACACATTTCACAGATGGAGAAACTGTACGACAGGCCTACGTCACATGCAGTGAAACCTCCTCTCTTGTGCATTTAAAGAACAGGCACTTCTATAACGATGTTTCTGTTCTTTATCTCTATCCGTAAAGGGTCGCATGGAGGGAAAGTGAGGAGGCATCAATTACAGTTTTGAGATCCAGCCCAAGAAATGGCAATCCATTTTAGCCTTGCATTGTAGTATTTAGAGAATGGATAGAAGAAAAGTATTTTCTTGCACAAAATCATTTAGATCCTGTTTGAGTTCCTTGCTAATTTCACTGCCACTAGAAACGCTTCCCTGCTCAACCAATCAGCTTCACACAGCACAGAGGCTTTGATGTCATTGCTAATATTTGTTTTGAAAATATATTTCTTTAAGCAAATGCCTTAGATAAACCTCTGAAATATATACCTGTACCTTGTATTAATGAGTGTTAAATTTGACAAAACATCAGTGTAAATGTGACAAAAGTGTTGGGTCAGCAGTGATGAATCCGAAAGATTTGGGTTTCACAGCTGGGTCATGTCTGGCCTCTGGCTTTATAGAGAAGCTAAACAACAAGCAGAGTGTGAGTAGGCTAGTGAGTGCGAAATATGGATGAAGAGATCAATAATGAAACACAAGTGCATGGCATGAAAGGGCCATTGGGGGGCAAAACTAAGGAGGGACGCCAGAGCAGCTGATCTGTGGCAGGCCATCTGATCGGTATTCTGCTCAAGCCCTGCCACTTTGTGTCTGAAAAAAGAAAAGGTAAACAAGAACGAAGAGCATTTTAAAGAGGAGAGAGAGATGGAGAGAGAGAGACGGAGAGAGATGCCAAGGAGCTTGGGGTGAAAAGGAGGATGGTGGGAAACAAAAGAAAGAAAGAAAGAGAGAAGCAGGACGAGGAGAAGAGCGGGACACTCTGCTCCAACTCCATCTTCTGCTCTGTCACTCATTTGCCAAGTTGCTTCTACAGACTCATCCATCTGTCTCACACACTACATACAAAGTCTGGCAGACCTTCACAGGACGTGTGTGTATGTGTGCTTGTGTGTGTGTGTGTGTATGTGTGAGAGAGAGAATATTTCAGGCTCTCTCAGGTCTAAGGCCATTACAGTACTTGGCTGCTTGCAGGCAAAGGGCACAAGGGATTTACCGTCTTTGGTCACTTTATTGGAAACACCTTATAGCTTTGCTGATGTACACTTAGACCCTGTTTACGGTCTTTAATGTGTCTTGAGTTAGCAGTATATAATCACATAAAAATAGAGCTGTAAACGCACCCAAGGAGTATTTAAATCTGATCTTTCAAATTTCTCCAGCAGGTGGTCTGAGCAGTCTTTGCCATGTTATAACAGTGTAAAAACACCTTGACGCATTTCTTGAGTTTCTCTCGGTGGCCCGTTTTGCTGGCCTTTGCAGCAACATACGTAATTGGTTGCTTTATATGAGCTGATTTGCATATTACTGGCCACACAGCAATCAGAGTTCAGCCTGACTCGCTAGAGTCAGTGGTTAAAATCTAATCAGTTTACAATCCTGATACTGTTCACATGAATTGACCGGATGTAAACAGGGTATTAGAGACTGTAGTCCTTTCCTTTGCATGAACTGTGTTTATCATCCTCTTGCCCGAACCAGACCTTCGATTTCTCATACTAGATTTGGGGGTGACTGATCAGCCTTTCAGTTTAATAACAGTTTTTTTTTTTGCCAAATCCAGAACTGGAAACCGGATTCAAGGCCTAGATTTGAAGACCTCTGCTCTAACCTATCATTTGTGATCAAGCTGTGGCTACAGAACCACTCTTGGCTGCATATTTATGTGGCATGGATTGCTCTAGACCCAATGGTGAAACTCAAGAATGCAAAACTAGCAGCACTACTGAGTCTGATATACTCACACAACAGCAACACACACTACCATGTCACTACCATCCTGATGGGACTGCTGTACTATAGGACAGTATTACAGTGGACCTCTAAGGCTGGTGTTTCCAATAAAGTGGCCAGCGAGTTCTTGTACAAGGTAAGTGCTTCTAATAAAATGGCCGGTAAGTGAAAGTACAGGGTAGGTGTTTCTAATAAAGTGGCCGGTAAGTGGAAGGACAGGAAGGGTGTTTCTAATAAAGTAAACAGTGAGTTGTTCTACAAGGTGGGTGTTTCTAATAAAGTGGCCAGGGAGTGGAAGTATAGGGTGCATGCTTCTAATAATCAGAGAAAAGATGATTTGTGGAAAAGAAATTCACTCCCACATTTTGCGCTTTACTTTTTTCTGTTACTTTTTAACTTGGTGCAGCAAGAAATCTAGATTTGTGAGTGTTCAACAAAGTGAGCCAAAATTAGAAACGCAAGCAGTACAATTAGTAAGCCTTGCACAAGGCTTTAAACCTTTACTAAATGTGGAGAAATAAAACAAGAACAAATAGTTCTTTAGGGGCTTGAAATGACTCCTTTGGCTTTACTGAAGATAGAGGAATAAGTACAGAGAGAGAGAAAGAGATTGAGAGTGTGTGTGTGTGTGTGTGTGTGTGTGTATGTATGTGTGTGCTAGGGGCTTGTGTGTTATCTAAAAGATCAAATCAAGCCTTGGTGTAAAAAGTAAGAGATGCTGGCAGGGGAAATCACTGCTCTCTCCTTCATCAGATTGAACTGGTTAAAAGCCTCCTATTGCCTTTTATCCCCCCTCACATACTTTGTAGGAGTGTGTGAGAGAGAGTGTGTGTGTGTTTGTGTGTGTGTTTGTGTGTGTGTGTGTGTGTTTGTGTGTGTGTATGTGTGTGTGTGTGTGTGTGTGTGTGTGTGTGT
>JBBPCX010014274.1:0-17442 GCA_037974365.1 Hydrocynus forskahlii | reverse complement strand
GGGTGACCTAGATGGTGTCACTACAGAGGTTAACACAATCCACATGGCTTTCACCGCCTTATGCATTGCTAAGAAGATTGTCCTCAAGAACTGGAAAAATAAAACTAATCTTAATGTCAACCAATATAGAGATCGTTTGTTGGACTATATTAGTCTTGACACAGCTTCTGCTGCCACATTAGATCAATCTCTCTGGGCTCCTTTGATTGGCTCCATCACCTAGTGTGTGTGGGGGTCATGATTCGGTCCAGCTTTGATCTTTGTTGTTGACGTGGGGTGGCCATATGGGCTTGGGGCATCTGGGAGTTCTCTAGGAGTGGGGTTCTTGGGGGGTTCAGCGCTGGGGCTGCGTTCCTGGCCTGGATGGGGCCTAGCAGCCGCGCTGCTCCAGGGTGGGTCTGGGCAGGCTTGGGGTTCTGGGGGCGCGTCGCCTCCGGGATGGGGTTCCGGCTGGGCCTGGGGTGCTTGGGTCCTGGTTGTTGTGTCGATGGGTGCGTGGGTTGGTGCATGCACTGGGGCCCGGCCCTGGCATGGGGGTCTTCGATGCATCAGCAGAACCGGGGGCCTCTTTAGCTGGTGGGGACGTTGTTGGGGGTGGGCACACTGAATGGTGTCCAGAGGGCAGTCTGTTCATTCAGTCTTACCTCTGGTGCCAGTGCCCACTTCTCAATTTTAAGTCGCACGTAGACATTGAGGGCTCTTGGGAGGGGCTGAGCTGACACGAGCTGGCGGAGGGTGGTTGGTGTTAGGCCCCTCCCCTGTTTTAAAGCACTTTAGAACAACACACACCAACACTACATTTGAGCGGGCGAAAGGAAGCATGGGGTCTTTACACACCCCCGTTCTCTGTTCGGTGTCCGGGGCCGGGGGCTGAGAGGATGAGCTGGCCGTCCGGTCGGGGTCTGGGCTGGTGGTCTTCTCTGCTGCTGCGGGGACCGGGGTGGTCTTCCTGTCTCCATGCCAGAGTAAAAGGGGTCCAGCTCCAAGGTCTTGGGATTGCCCCTCTATGAGAGGGGTTATCTTCTCTGCCCCTCTGGGTAGTGGCTATCTCGGAGGATAGAGTATATATGGGGAGTGTGAGTGTGTGTATGGCGTTCATTTCCGTGTGTCTACATGTGGGGTGAGTGTGTGTTTTTTGAGAGTGTGTATTTGTTTATGTGTGCATGAGGGTGGGAACGTATGCTTGTGTATATGTGTGCCTGTTTGTCTATGTCCATGTGTCAGGTCAGGTCTTAGACTCCACCTCACGCAACATCTCAGGCCCCACCACCCCACCACCACACCCTGCCGGTGGAAGATGCCCCCGGCCGCTGGTGCGTTGGTGGTTCCTCGATGTCTGGGGCTGGATGCTCGGGTGAGCGCTGGCTCACTCTTGGTGTTTGCTTGGCAGGGCCTGGCCCTACTGGCTTTGTCGGGCCCCGGCTGGGGGGTGGGGGGCCCTTGGGTCTCTGGGCCCAGGGACCGGTCTACCCTGTTGTGGCCGGCCGCCAGCGGAGCCCCTCTGGGGCTTCTGCACTGTGGCTGCTGGATGACCCCCCTCCGGGCTCTCCTCTGCCCTTTTCTGGGTGGGGGCCGCAGTTGTCCCTGCGGTGGTTCTCCCAGGACTCCCATGCCCTGGGGGGCCTCTGGATGTCTGGGGCCCGGGTCTCCTTCATGTCTGCTTCATGTCCTGGGGGACGGGGCTGTGGTTCCCCACACACACTATTAAACACTTACATGGAGGAACCTTATGAACACAA
Source organism: Hydrocynus forskahlii (assembly GCA_037974365.1). Taxonomy (NCBI): domain Eukaryota; kingdom Metazoa; phylum Chordata; class Actinopteri; order Characiformes; family Alestidae; genus Hydrocynus; species Hydrocynus forskahlii. The sequence goes on along the minus strand of JBBPCX010014274.1, from coordinate 15,703 downwards.
GCGCATTCACACACACAGGTGTGCACACAAGCATTCCCACAGGTGTACAAACAGGTGCTCACAGACACACACTGTCTTGTTCTGCTGTTGCTTCAAAACATATTTTGTAATATTAGTTCTGTGTGCTGCCCAATAACATTTAACATTTAGTATTTAATGTGATTACAGATGTTGGTTGTTGCTGCAGTTTCTCTGCTGTTGTTTCTTCTTTTGTTTTCTCTTTTTGGCAGCAGATATGGAAGCAGATTACCTGTTTGTTTGTTTTTTTTCCTCTCTCTCTATCCTCCATCTCCTTTTTTTTCTCCCTCTCCTTCTGTTGACTTTCTTCCCAACTTTTCCCTTTTTTTGTTTTTTTTCCCCTCTGCTTTCTGTCCCCAGGTCTTGTCTGTTATATTATGCTTAAATAAAAAGGTATTTAAAAATAAAAAAGGAGCTGTGAATGATGATAGCACAGCTACACATACACAATGTCATGTGTTATCTGTGTTACTGACAGGCCGGGGAAAAAAAACCAATTACTCTCACCATGTCCATCAATGGATTCTGATGCTGTGTAGTTTGTGTTAGTAGTTCTGTAGTCCTTCATCACTGGTCAGGTTCTGACACATAATTAAAGATATTTGGAGCACAGCTTTGAAAATTTGATTGCATCAATTTAAAAGGTTAATACTTTTGACAAATCCATGATGACCAGGCCCTACTCTGTAAAAAAGACAGTCTAAACCAACATTTGGCATTATTTCGTACTAAACATTAACTGAATGGTATGAAAGGTCCACATGTTTCATAAATAAGAATACAAGTACGCAGTAAAGCAGTGGTGAACTGTGACTATTACAACTAGGCAAGTTCGAATAATAAATGTCAATTTACGGCTCTAAGATAATTCTGGACACAGGAGCCTGGTTGGTGAATTATTGTCAGTCCAGCAGTGAAACTGGTGAGTTCAACAACTGAGCAGCATTTATGTGTGTGATTCACTCTGTGTAGACAGATGGACTGTAATCTGTAATGGTAAACTACAAAGTGCCCCTGAATGATGCATGGAGCTGATAAAATGCCAATGAAAGCAGATACAAGGTCGCTGGATCTAATTAAGTTAAAAGGGCGCTGTAAAAACCTAAAAAAGCTGAATAGAACCAGTTCAGTTGTTGTGTGGTGAACCAGGTTAGCATTTTTACATATGTATACATATACAGCCTGGATTGTAAACCTTCAGGTTTAATATGATGATTTTTTAATGGAATAACAAGATACTAAATAAAGTAAGGAAATGATTGATTATACATAATTTATCACATGCCATGTAGCTTTAAATACTGATAAATATATAGGAAACCATTGCTCTCCCCCTGAACTGCTCAAACCTTAGGCACAAGCCAACCCACCATTTTCCATACTGTTGATGAAAAGTCACTGTCAAAGCCACCTTTCAAGGAGGTGGTAGGTGTACCTAAAAATGAACTTAGTAAATGTTTTGGCTATATTTATAATTGCTTGCACAAGCAGTTTGTAGTCACTCAGGAAAGGGGCCAATAAGGCTGACAAACCTAATACAGGATATAAAAACCTGTGTCAACAGTCCTCCTCAGCACAAATGTGTATGACATGCAAATTCTGTAGTTAGACCTATGTGTTGGCATCTTCTGGGCATAGCTTTAGTCCAGCTAGAGAGCATACGCTGGTCAGTCAGTACATTAAAACCTCCTGTCTAATATTGTGCAGTTTTAAAAGAAATTACAAAACATCAAAATAAGAGAAATGATGCAGCGTTTACAGAAATTGAATAATTAAAAGAAACCAAATCTCGAGTTCACTCTAAATCAAAATGTCAATAATTATCTTTGATGAACTTCTAGTAGCGTTTCACCATCCAACTGGTCACATTGTGAGAGGAGAGTGTTGATTACAGCAGTGTTTTTATACTTTTCCTCATTAAATAAGATTTGATTCAGGTGATCACTAATCAGTACTTCATAAAGCAGAATGAGGTGCTTGTGTAGTGTCTGGAATTTAACAGACACTGGCATGGAATGGTCATTATACTCACATAGATGCTGATTTCAAAATAAATTGCAGCGGCCTCTTTTTTTCTGGAGCTGTATAATAGTGAGCACATGTGTTTGTTATGAGTGTTGGTTGGCACTGGTAGTTTGACCTTTGTCCAGAAAGACAAGACACCAAGATATTACCCAAGCGTGTTGATGGCTCCATTTTTGTGACCATGATGTCATGGTGTTTATGGGGAAACATGCTCATGTCAGAAGCACCTTTGACCAGGGTGTGTGAGGATTCATGATGAACATTTTCAATTTTGAAAAGGAGTTGCGGAATCAGGCTAACATGGATTTTTTCTGACAACCTAACTGATAATTGTTCACGGTAATCCCCACAATAACGCAGAAACAGCAAATATTCTCCACCTTTTTTTTTGTTGTTGTTGCTGTTTCATGTTTTGTTTTTTTTTACTCATTTTAGTTCTAAATTATTAAGATTATTTTCGTTTTGTCCTTCTTAAAGCCCTGTATTTTTATTACTGTAAATTAAATTAAAAGAGACTGGTGAGCTCAGTCGCTGTCCAGTGTCTGCTCTAACCGGTGGGTCACTACAAGATGCACCACTGGATTATTTGAACAGTAAAAATTATTGGTGATTACCCATACATTTTACTCTATATTTATTACTAAAAATTACATTAATTTATTACTATATTTACCTGCTTAACATGAAGTACGTTTTTACACTGACAAACCACTACAATGCAGGTTAATTGAATGGTATGGAAGGTCCACATGTGTTGTATATAAGAATACAAGTACGCAGTATAGCTTTACAGGTGAACTTTACAGATTTAAGAAAGCAATATAGCTTTACAGGTTTAAGAAACAGATGTGGACCACTTGAGCATTGATGTATGTCGCTCTGGATAAGAACGTCAGCTAAATGCCATAAATGTAAATGCAGTAAAGCAGTGGTGAACTGTGATTATTAGAACTAGGCCAGTTTGAATAATAAATATCAATTTACAGCTCTAAGACTATGTTCATTACTGTGAGCATCCCTATGTGATTCCAGCTAACAACGTTGCAAATTTTTGGTCATTCTAGATTAAGCACAACCAAGATTGTAACAGCTATATTAACAGATATATTATCTTGTACACTGGATATACGTAGGTACTCATGCTGTCCAAAAGAAATGCACAATGCAAGCATTAGGGTGGAGTCTAATCCTAGCAGGGGCGGAGTCTGTACTAAAGGTTATAAAAATAGGTGACTAACCCCTAATACTTTCTCTCTGTAGTGTTTGCCAGTCAAGACAAACCTCCCAAGACAAAGAAACTAACCTTTGTTTTAGAGAGTGAACAAAGGAACTTGCTTAAGTTTTAATAACTTATCTAAAGTTTAGCTTAGACATCTGATCAATGTCCCAACAAGCCATCAACGAAGTTAAGCTTTTTAAGCATTTCTGTGGCCTTTGCATAAGTAAGGTGACCAAGGGCTTCAACTGCAAACACCCTCTCTAGCACTCACTCAATCACTCTTTCACTTAAACTGTAACTGTGAATATACTGATTCGTTCGTTTGATTGCTTTATCTGTGTTTTAATATGTAAATAAATGTTTGATTTATTTTTAACAAGTCTTGATTTCACTGTAGTACTGATCAATGCCAACATCTATATCAACAGAATTGACAGCTGTTAAACAACCTTCAGAACTCAAATCGTTAATTTCACCTTCTTTAGTTAGAAATGAAAGTTCCAGCTTCAGTAAATGTGCGGTCAGTTTTGCTGTGCTTCTTCCCATTGACAACTTTCTTGAAGAGGGCAGCGGAATTTAAAGGCATTTTGCCACTTCCAGTTGTCCTTCTATCCTGACAAGTGTCCCAGTCCCTGCTGCAGAGAAACTCCCCCACAACAGGATGCTGCCACCTCCATGCTTTACTGTAGGCATGGTGTTCTGACTTTCTGCCAGATTGGTACTGATAGCCAAATAGCTTGATTTTGGTCTCATCTGACCATAACACATTTTTCCAAGATGGCTGCACCTGCACTGTGACTAGTTTTATGGCATAATGTTTCCTACTTTTGGAACTGGTACAGTAAGGGCAGTGAAAAAAATATGATGTTTCAGAATGAGTCTTCGTTAGAGCACAAAAACAAATGAGAGAAAAACAGCTCAGCATATCCTGAAATATTTTAGAAAAATGGTTTTGAAAATGTATGTATCGAATATACTGTGGGTCTATAAATGTATTTTATGGGTCAGTGTATCCGTTGTTGTTTTACTGTATCTTTGTTGCAACTGCAGAAAAAATTGTGACTTTAGCTACTTCATATGTGATAAAAAAATACAAAAACATGCTATGGACAAGATCAACAGACAAAGACTGTGTGACGCATATACTCTTACTCTGGGGTACGCGATAATGAGTAGGAATGCAGAGGCAGCGGTAGAGATAGGGAGAGAGATGGATGGATAGAGAGAGAGAAACTGAAGCAGGACTGATTTTTTTTATGTTTGACTGATAAAAGGTAATTCACTCAAAGATCATGACATTTTAGCAACCAACCAGTACACTGTTATCTTCTACAGGTCCCAGTCATTTCTTTGGAAATGGCCACTGTGATTTTTGGAGTGTTTTCATACTAACGGATCTTTTTCATGCTACTTGGTGTAGTAATGCTGTTTGCTTCGAGACGACAGCAGCAAAACCACTCAGAATAAGAACCAGAAAAGGAGGAAACTTTTATATACAAGTACATGGCACAGGGTCTATGAAAATGCTGTCTAACTGTGCAGCAAAACTGACACTTCCTTCCTTTATGTGGTTTGCACTGATGGTTGATATTTTTGGTAAGGCGCCTTGTATAATCTGGCAGAAGTGAGTTGAACTGTCGCCTCCCACTCTTTGAGGTGTGGTGTGGTGGATTTTTAGCTATTACACTAATTTGCACAAGTTTCCTAAAGAAACTGGTCTTTACTATAACCTGAACTGAAAGAATACATGTCTTTAATCTTAGTTTCTCTTATATTTTCATCATTAGCTGGTGTCCTAGTGGTTAGGGAGGTCGCCCTGTGCTCAGAAAGTCATGGGTTCAAATCACAAGACTGCTAGTGGAGACTGCTCCCTGGGTGCTGCATTCCTGGCTGGCCCCTGCTTCACTTGGTGAATGGGTTAATGCAGAAAAAGAATTTCACAATGTTCACACTGTGTGCTGTGGTGTGTTCATATATGACAAAATGGTCACTTTACACTTAAATCGTTCAAAACAAGCTGAAGAAATAGATCAAGTTCATAATAATCCTGCCACAAACACATACTGCCACAAATACTGATGTGTCAATATAATGATGAGGAATACACCCCTGAAGCCGCATATGATTCTGTAGTCGGTGTCATGCCAGTGTTTGGAACTCTAAGGGTGTAGGTGGGTTTTCTCTATGGGAAAAAAATGTGGATTTTCTGAAACTGATGCAGTTATAAAGAGCAGCCTGATTTAAAGAAAAAAATATTTTGTCATCTGAAACAATTATTGTTTAGAAGCTGAAATATGAGTAATGCTAAAAGCTAGGAGCAATCTAACAGTCATGTGTAATGAAATGACTTCGCATTAAATCTTTAAACATCACTATTATAGAGCACCACCAGCTCATCTACTGCCAGAAGCAGCTTTACTACCACATTTCAAAATGCTTGCTGGTTTCCGGGGATCTTCCGGTCTTGTGATCTTGTTGGCTTGTATGTATGTTGCATTTTGCCACATCACATTTAGAAACTGTAGCAACCTTTTAATTCAGAGCCCCTGGGGACTTTTGTTGAAGAACTGTGAAGTGCTCCAGAACTGATACGTTCTGCTGAACGTAAATCTTGCTTTTGAATGTCTGTGTATTCTCTGAAGTTCTCAGTGAGTTGAAACCCATTGGAGCTACCGCTGCTGCACACTGAACTGATCAGAAGCCAGGCAACCCCACCAGAACCCCCCCACATAAAGCAGTAAGCTTCGTCAAATGCATTACAATTCCAACTAGATTTCAGTGGTCAGTGGCTGTTTCTGCATGGTGTGATGGACATTTTCTGAAAGACTGAACAGGTTTTTTTTTCAGAAAGTTCCTATATAATATATTTATACACAATATACTGTATATAATTTGTTGGGACAAACTCAAGTACAGTGGTGCCTTGACTCGCGAGTGAAATTACTCGTATTTCAAATCAATTTTCTCTATTGAAATGAATTGAAATGCCATTAATCCATTCCGGACCTCCAAAAAACCACCGCATTTTTTGTTATATGTTTTTAAATAAGAAAAACGTGCTTATAAATAACAAATATTGTATAAAAACACAATACAATAGAATGTACTGCAATAAACTGGTTTTATTAAGTATAATGTACAGCATTTGCCTTGGAGATCAGACGACTTGAAGCTGCTTTGGTTGCTATAATTCCGGCAAAAGTTTGATTGTATCCTCCGTTACGGATCTCCTGTGCGCTGCTTCTCTGTCAACCACACCAACAGCAGCTTCTTCATGTTTTCATGGATAGATGTCCATCGTTTAGAAAATATTGTAAGGCTCTTGGCTGGCATTATAGCCTTTATCGACTCCTTCTGCTTCTGTAAGGTGCAGACTGTGGAAGTGCTACACTCGGTCGTGTTTTTCTAATTTCTTTCTTTAATTCAATGCACATCGTCTGCTTCTTCTCAGCACTGTCTTTCGCACTCACTTTCTTTGGACACATGGATGGATAAACAAACTTTTGCAAAATAACTGCAAGCACAAATGCTAATAACCCGAATTTTAGCTCTCAACTCAAACCAAAAAATCGGCCAAGAGTCGACTTGTATCTCGAAAAACTTGTAAGTCGGGACACTCATATGTCAAGGTACCACTGTATCTCAAAAGATGTCTGGGATCCCCTGTGTCCTCATTCATTTCATTTTCATTCTGCTGTAGTTTGTCTTTATGTCCAGAAACATAAATTCATTATGTACACTTTGCATAATTGCATACTGGGTAGTTCAACAGCTACTTCATGTTTTCAGAACTCAGCTATAGTGGAGGAGGTCACCAGTCAGCATATCATATTGACAACAGCAGCATTATGGTACCAGTACATTCCCAGTTCACAGTTCAAAAGGGGATCAAATCATATGAGCTTTTTGGGCGAAAGGCTATTCATATTCGCTTGGAGGTCATTTATGTATGTCAGTGTAGAGCGCATTTGATAAAAGTGAACACACAGAGTTGGTGTTGTTACCTTTCACCACACTGGCCTTTTTTTAGCTGGCGCCTGTTGCTGGAGATATTAAAAGCAAGAAGATGCATTAGGAGAGGAGATGCTCTCTGAACAGACGAGTCTTCTGAGGTTTTTGAAGAGAGGAATTCTGCTGCTCTGGTGGGCTAGGCAGCTCATTCCATCAGTGGGAAACTATAAAGGAGACGAGTCTGGACTCGGTTTACCTTGTGTGTAGGGATGGCAGAGCCAGATGATGTTACTTGTAGAAGAGGAGGGAGCGAGTAGGAACATAAATTCTGAAAGATAGGGTGAAGCCAGCTGGTTGTTGACCCAGATGTCACTTTGTAGGCCAGAGTTAATGACTTGAACTTAATTCGGGCAACCATGGGTAGCCAGATAAGATCAACCAGCAGTGGGGTGACATGCGACCTGCTGCGTTCTGAACCAGCTGGAAGACCCACTAGGAGGGCAGTGGGGCAGCTGAACATCACACACCGTGAGTATGTGACCATTTAACCTAAAAACGTAGTTAATGTGACAAAAAGCAAATTGAGTGGAACAGTATCAAATGAATGATTTGAATTAAACGAAACAAAGCAAAAAACAAGCTGGTTGAACAAAAGGCAATGTTCATCAATGCAAATGTCACAAAGAGTAGAAGAAACTATTTTTATCTATGACAGCGGTCAGGGTGCAGCTGATGCCTCCAGGGTGACGGTCAGTGTACCACTGTTAGACACTGGGATGCCAGTTATAATAATAATAATACTAATAATAACAGTAATAGCTTTCATTCTAGAGCACTTTTCATGCAAGTAGCGTCTCAAAGCGCTCAAGACCTGTGATAACATTGAAAACAGCACTGAAAATAATGTGATAAGTGTTAGTGTTACTTTTAAAGAAAAACCTAAATACATGAGGAAAATAACACGGATAGTAAGTGTACACAGGTATACAGGTGCTTCAAGGCCACATTTAGAGATTTAAAAACTGGTAAAAGTACTTCAGGTATATGGCTCTATAGCAATTGAACAGATCTGATTTGCACTAATAAACTGCGGGGGGCACGACAAAATTTGCTGGCAAAGTCACAGCCAACAGTGTTTCAAAGATTGCATTTCATATCTATGTTTACATTTCCAAAAAGGGACTTTAGTCTGAAATACACGTGTACCAAGACCGCTGTCGGCTGTGAAAGAATTAGGTTAGGCTGAAATGAGAAGCCTAAAAATCTCTATTTATAAATCCAGCAAATCCCCCGAGCAGACGCTGACCCTGTCAACTTTTCCATTGTGTTTGGAAGAGCCTGACATCACAAAGATCATCTCATATGTGACGGTGAAATGTGAGGGGCCTATATTGAGATTGACTGTTACATTAATTCAGGTCTTCTGCTCAGTTTATAAAAGTAAATGTGGCTCCACCTTCAGATAACCTGACACAAACCTGCTCACACACCTTCTGTGTGTATTTATGTGGGTGTGTGTGTGTGTTTATGTGATAGCTGCACCTTATGTAATGTTTACACTACTGTTCATAACAACAGCAGCAATGCTAACATATTGTACACACAGTCTTATACAAATGTTTGAACACCTTCAGTCAAATGAAATGTTTTGTTGATTTTCTGAGGAAAACTAAGCATGCATTACAGGCAATAATAATAAAAATGACTTAGTAATAGAAAGTAGTTATTAGTAAATCAACAGAACATGTACATGGGATGCTCCCATTTTTACATATGACTGTATAAGTTGCTCATTGTTTCTGTGCAAACACAATATTAATTTAGGAGCAATTCTACTGGTTCGATCATCATGAAAGTTTTCCACAATAAAACAGCGACGATAAACCAAATGGCGTCCTTCTGTGTGATCAAGTCTGCTCCAGATCTACAGATCTGTCATGTTTCAGGACCTCTCTGGTCATCACATCATCCTTCTGTCCCTCAACCCCCCTCCTCTTTTCTACTAGAGGATTCTCAGATTAGGTTGTGCACAGGTTTGTGTGTGGGGACGTGTTTTGGACGAGGCCCCGTGGACTCCGGAGAGGCTGTCTGCATTCTTGCCTGGGTATAAATAGATTTTTGGAACAGTCTGATTTCCCAGTGGGTTTTGTGGGCTGTGGCACTTTTCTTGCTGCTTGTAAGCCCTTCCTTGTCTCTGTGTTCATCACAGACAGCCACATCTATTCCACACAGACTCTGTAGTAGGATCAGATCATTGCAGAATCGACAATATGCATCTGGAGGCACTTTACATTAACACAATATGAAGCGTTGGAAGTAAACAAGAGCCTTTACAGCAATCACCTCAGGGAGCTTTTACCTGAAACAATCTCAGTCAATTTATCTATTTTTTAACAGCTCTATTTGACAGCACAAGCACATTCCTGGACAGCATTATTTTTCCTCCTCAGACAGATCTGAAAGATCCTGCTCTGCGAAATCTTCCACCAGAGCAGCCCCAAGTTTAGAGCAGTAGCAAAAACAGTCCTGTGGGTTGCAGCAAATCTCAGTTCTGTAGTGTGAGACAGACCACAAAAGCCTGCTGTGAATTCAGACACACACAACTACAGCTCTGCACTGTTTAAAAACCCCTCAGAATCTTCAGCAAGGGCATGTGGCAACTTTGAAGCAGTTTCAAAAATGTATAGCAAAGCGTGGCTTGGATGGAAGGGTTGCAAGAAAAAGCCACTCCTCAAGGAAGAGGCCACATTAAGTTTATGATGAGCTTTGCCAAAACGCACCTTGAAGATTCTGAGGCCAAGTGGTAAAAGGTGCTATGGTCAGATGAGAACAAAATCGAACTATTTGGACTCCAAACAGTACATCTGGCAGATAGCTCACCATCCAATACACACCATACCTACAGCAGAGCATGGAGGTGGCACTCGACTCCTAAGAGTCTTCAGCAAGGACACATTATTTGATGCAACAAGAGTTTTTTTTTTATTACACTCTTAAAAATGAGGGTTCTCTGTGAGATGCCCTAGAAGAAGGTTCTCTAAAGAACCATTCTGTGGATGGTTCTGAAAGGTGAAGCAACCTTTTCAAAAAACTCATAATATAAAGGCACTTAGAGGAACCATTTCACTGGCAAAGAGCGCATTGTGTGGAGGTTCTTTAGACTTATTCTGGAAGGACTGTATTTTTTTTTTCTTCATATAGACTTCTGTTAAGGTCCTTTGCTTTCACACATCCCATTTATGTGAAACCATTATAGAAGTGTACATAAATACAGTGGATATAAAGAAGAATTCCCCCTTCAAAACATTCACATTTTGTTGCTTTGCAGTTTGAAATGAACACACACACACACACACACACACACAACATTTTTCCAGCTGTGTTTACTTAATGCAGCTTATTCAAGTGAAAGAGATGACAGCAACAGTTTAGAAAAAAAGCTACAATCATTGAAATGGATATTTGTAAACTCAACTAGTGTAACTAGTCACCTTCTCTATTGCACACCAAGCTAACTGGCTTCCACCTGTGACCAGTTGTAACTGTTTTCATTAGGTCAGCATAAAAACAGCTATTCCTGGAGCCTTCCAGTGCTTAGTAGTGCAAATGAAAGCAAGCAACAAACTTTAGGTGGCAAGGCACTGTCAAAAGATTTCAGGGATAAAATTGTGGACAGGCACAAGTCAGGACATGGATACAAAAATATTTCAAGGGCTTTAACAATCCCTAGTAACATAGTGAGTCTGTAATTAAGAAGTGGAAACTGGAAGGAAGAGTGAGGAAACTGGTCAGAGAAGCTTCCAAGAGGCCTGTGGCAACTTTCAGGAATTTATGGCAAAGAGTGGTCGTTGTGTGTCTGTGACAACAATATCACAAGTGCTCCACGTGTGGCTTGTATGGAAGGGCTGCAAGAAAAAGCCACTCCTCAAGAAAGGCCACATTAGGTCTCGGATGAACTTCGCCAAAACAAGATTCTGAGGCCAAGTGGAAAAATGTGTTATGGTCAGATGAAACCAAAATCAATCTATTTGGGATAAGCACCAATCTGGCAGAAAGTCAATACAGCTCACCATCCAAAGAACACCATGCCTACAGTAGAGCATGGAGCTGGTGGCATCCTGCTGTGGATGTGTTTCTCTGCAGCAGGGACCGGGGCACTTGTCAGGATAGGGGAAATGGGGGATGGGGAAAATACCGTCAAATTGTTGAGGAAAATTTGCTGTCCTCTGCTAGAACGTTATCAATGGGAAGAAGGTTCTCCTTCCAGTTTGACAATGACCCAAAGCCCACGGCAAAATTCACCACACAGTGGCTGAAGGAGAAAAAGGTGAAAATTCTTGCCTGGCCTAGTCAGAGCCCAGACCCAAACCCTATTGAAAACCTGTGGAAAGACTGCAGACCATCAGTGGTCACAGTTCTGTAAAGAAGAAAATGTGCAAAGTTGGTAGAGGACTGACACGGGGTGATGATCCTTTATCCATCTGAGTGATTCTGTTTGTTTGGTTTTTTTTTTCTAAACCGTTGCTACCATATCGCTTACTTGGATGTTTTAAGCTGCGTTGAGTAAATACAGCTAGAAAAATATTTTGTGTGTATGTGTGTCTTCATTTCAGGCTGCAACGCATCAAAAATTAAATAATTTGAATGGGATGAATCTATTCTAAATCCACTGTATTTTCAGTAACAATGCCCCCCCCCACTAAATACAGATCTCTTTTATAACATTTTGAACCACTCGATTTATACTTTTATACTAAAGCTATATTTCCCAGCAGTCATTTCCCAACACCATTTGTGGTGAAAAAAAAGAATTGTCAAAGACAAACAACATGACAGCACCTTATTCACTCCATTTCTCTGTTTTTGGAGCAAGCCTGCCAGTCTTCCAAGTTTTTGAAAAGATTTTTCCATCTTTTTCTAACATGTTTAGTGATCACACTACAGCCTCCATTCGATTTATTACAAACAGTGACTCTAATTCCACTCCATTCCATCTCCTTCCCTGCACAATTGTTATATCCTGTTTAAGCACAATATTCAGGGACCTTATGGGCTCCGGTGTTCTGGGGCAGAGAATTGTGCATTATATTGCGTAAGCTCCCCTATTATATCTTTTGCAAAATTAGCTTGAACCATGGGTGCCGGAACCATTATAGCAGCACTTCCCCCCCCCGCAAACCAACGTAGACCCCTGCGTCACCCCCACATTAAAAATGCTTCTGGTGTCCATAGCTTGAATACATACTTATCAAAGGGGTGAATATGGGTTTTGACTATTTTCCACATTTTAGAATAGACATTAATATTATAAAATAGTACCAATAAAATACAGTAAAAATCATGCTGAACAAATCAAAATATCTTCTAAGATTCTATTCGAAAGGAACCCCCTTGGTTTTGGTGCAGCTAGACTCTCTTAGCCTTCATACAATTTTAAAGATTGCATCAATTTATTGTTTATATATAAAAGACCCTACACCGTTCAGCCACAACATCGAAACCACTGACGGGTGAAGTGAACAACAATGATTATGTCAAGGTGTGGGACATATTAAGCAGCACGGGAACAGTTATAAGTTGATGTGTTGGAAGCAGGAAAAATGGGCGAACTGTGATGACTAGTCGGTCAGAGCGTCTCCAAAACAGCAGGCCTTGTGTTCCCAATATACAGTGGTCAGTACACTGTAGCATCTGCGAAATGTTCCGGACAAACTGGTTCAGTCCATGGAGGCCCCACCTTGCAACTAACAAAATCTGCTGCAATGTCTTGTTTCCAGATCCAACAGGACTTGTTTCTATGACTCAGAGGGTCTGAGCTGTTCTTTGGGAATGAGGAGGACCTACACAATACTGGACAGGGGGGTTTAATGTTATGGCTTGTCAGTGCACGTCTATTTGTGCTGCTGACCACTAGAAACATTGTCTACATTTTTAAATCACAATGAGGAAATTATTTTATCTTCAAAATCAATGGTTGCAGTTTTGAAACACGTTCCCAAATTCCACAAAAATGTACAAATATCACAATTTTATAGTCAGTTTAAAGAGTCAAAATAAATCAAAATACAGCAGAATGCTCTTGTGTCTGATGGTTATAGCTAATTCAAAAGGGAGTGCGCAATCAGCTCAGAGGCGAGTGAAACACAGAAAAATTCAGTAGCTCATTGCACTATGACACGTAAACGGTAACTGTCACTGTACAAATACATGGGAGGAGGCACTTCAGGAAAACCTGTTAAACTTGTTATTAAAGCTGGAACACCCTTAACCATGACCCACAGTAAAAGAGGGTTTGATTAAATGATTTTTGAATGCACTTAGAAGTTTTTCTTTTTCTAGGAACGGATGTTGGGCAGTATATTGCCCATCCCTTTGCCTTTCTTCTCTTTAATGAGATAAAGGAACAGCTCCAGTGACTGTGTGTGAATATTAGTGGCTGTACCGCAATGGCCATGCAGGAAGAATCCACTGTTGAAATATTTTGGCACATTTTTGAAAATTTTTCATTATCTTGGCATCTGTGAACTTGACATATGAACAAAAGGCCTGGAGCGATGAACAGCGACCTGCATGGCCCGTCACCATGTCTGCACCTGGCCTGCAGAGATAATCCCAGGGGAGTCTGGCCTTGTCCTGAAGAGCTGGTGTGATAGGTATTCACTATAACAAAGCAGATGCTTGCAAAATCAGCTGCACCAAACCAACTGATCTGGAGCTCCTGCTCGATTGAAATGAAAATGAATAAGACTGGGCACTCCTGCTGAAGTTCTTAAACTCAGTAGATAAAAGGCTTAAATTGAGCATGAATCAGAGTTTCCAAAAAACTTAACTGTGACTGTTGACCCTGGTCTGTAACACAGCTTTGTCTCTAGATTTCTCTAAGGCCTTCTGTCACCTCAGAAGGTGAGAAGGTGACTGATAGTGTTTACTGGAGCAGGAATTTTGTAGTTGAAATGAAAATTCACTTGAAATTCTATTACAAGAGTGTACATGCAATTAAAGGCTTAAATATGAAGTTAAACAACCTTAAAGCTTTGATGAAGCATTTCAATCCCTACTGTGTTAGATTCTTATTAGTCTTTAGTGTTATTCTGTTTCAATTTGTTTTCACTTTCTAGTTAATTCTATCACATCTCCTGTTGTAATGTGTTGTCATGTGGTAAGGAATTATTATTGTTATTATTATTATTATTATTATTATTATTATTATTATTATTATGCAGCTCTGTTTGAAATCAAAGACATTTGGAGCAATCATACACAAATGTTTCTCTTTGCAACGGACACTATATGGATAAAAGTATTGGGACACCTGACCGATACACCAACATGACATTGCATTCCAATACATAGAAGCTGGCCCCCAGCTATAACATCTTCCACTCTTCTTGGAAGGCTTTCTACAAAATTTTCTGTGTGAATTTGTACCCATTCATTCTGTAGAGGATTTATGAGGTCAGGCACTGATGTTGGACAAGAAGGTCTGGCTCGCAATCTTCATTCCAGTTCATCCCAAAGATGTTGGATGGGGTTGAGGTCAGGGCTCTGTGTGGGCCAGTCAAGTTCTTCCACACTGAACTCATCCAGCCATGTCTTTATGGAGCTTGCTTTGTGCACTGGGGCACAGTCATGCTGGAATAGAAAAGGTTCTTCCCCAAACTGTGTCCACAGAGTTGGAAGCATGGTGTTGTTCAAAATGTCTTGGTCTGCTGAAGCATTAAGATTATCCTTCACTGGAAGTAAGAGGCCTAGCCCAAACCCTGTGTCCCAATACTTTTGTCCATATAGTGTATATTTAAGCACGAGCAGGGGCTCCACCTGCTGGTGTAAAATATCTGACAGTATTTTTATTTTCTCTCTGTACTGTTTGCCCTTGAAAATGAGTCTGAACACTAATTTGTAAAACCTCAGTTCTCAACTCATGCTGACACTGCGCACACAAACACCCAGTGTCTGGATTTCATTATGTGCATTTTTACATAATGTTATACTGTGTTGCATCATGGTCCTGGGGGCACTGTGTGTACTGTGTGTATACGGTAACAGAGTTAACAGTGAGCTGGGCCTGAGGGTTTCATGCATTCTTGGAGAGAACCCTGATGTCCTTGAGGAAAGAGATTATCTACACTGGAGCAAAAAAGGGTTGATATGAAGTGTGGGAGTAACACACACACACACACACACACACACACACACACACACACACAGAGTTTAGATAATTTGCGTTAGAGGAAAGAATTAGTGCCTGGTACTTTGCTGTGTCAAGCTGTTGTTTCTTAAACTCTTTATGACGACGGAACTGGAACTGAAACCAAAGTAAGTTTAACACCATATTCACGCTTACAGAAATACATTTTGATTGCAGTTCGTGAAAATGCCTGCTTCAGTGTCTCCACTATTGAAATGTGCCTATGGCTAATGTCCTTACTAAGACTAGGCTTAATCCTTGTATTTTCCTTCTGAGCTGAAATTTTTTGGGGCCAGGACAAG
>JBBPCX010014227.1:0-17449 GCA_037974365.1 Hydrocynus forskahlii | reverse complement strand
TGTCTGTCTGCCTGCCTGTTTGTCCAACCATCGTCTATCTGTCCATACATCTGTCCATACATCTGTCCATCCATCCAGCCATCCATCCATCCATCCATCCTGGGGCAATGGAGATGGTACAGTGATCAGAGCCCACTCTTTATTTTTAATTAGTGCATTTGAAATCTGTTTTCTGTCTGTCTATCTATCTATCTATCTATCATCCATCCATCCATCCATCTACACGTTCATCCATCCACCCATTTATCCATTCATCCATCCACCCATCTCTCAGCCCTTGCAGAGATCAGATGGCACTAATCAATACACACTGATTTATAATGACACAACAGAGGGAACTGGTGTGTAAGTAACCTCTCTGTGAAAAACCCCTCAGTGATGTGGCTGAAACTGTATCTGTAACTCTACGGCTTGAAAGCAAACTCTCTGAACCTAATCGATGCTGGCGCCCCTCAGCTGCTGCCAGCTGGCCGCGGTCCTCCCTGTTACAGCACACACCCTTAATGTGGCTCGATGTGGGTTATTAAGAAAGGCTTTGGTAAGCTCATTGTGTGTGTGTGTGTGTGTGTGTGTGTGTGTGTGTGATCTGTAGCGGATGCCTGGTTGGGCGTTCTGAGGCTCTTGGTTGTGGTCCAGTATGCCTCTTTGGGCTGCTGGTGCTCTCAGACAGAGAAGCTCCAGCAGGCCAGATCTGTGACTCTCTCCAACCAGCTTTACCCGCATTCAGCACCAACACACACTGAGACCTGTGCCAGGCCCGGCAGCCTAAACATACACTAGGGCTCCAGAATGCGGACAAAACACCATATTGTAATTATACTGCTGCATATTGGGAATGCGATGCAAATTAAAAACACCAGTGATGAAAATATGTTTGTTGGAACATGTGAATGCCTTGATGCCTCAAAGCACACACACACAAAAAAAAAAAAAATTGTATATATATATATATACATACATATATATAGGATAAATATTGTCAGCAGTTCTTAAAAACTAAGGCAAAGCTGTTCAGTTCAATAATTGCACCTATAAAAGATAAAACCTGAGAAACTGAACATTTTTGCAGTGGTCTTATTTTTTCAGGAGCTGTATGTATGAAGCATAATTATTAAATGCATGTGTAATTTCTAACAGATGGATTAAATCATGCATTCTCCATAAACTAACCTTGGCAGTAGAATGGGTCGCACTAAAGAGCTCAGTGACTTTGATTGTGATTTTGTCATAGGATGCGACCTTTGCCAAATTTCAGTTCCTGAAATTTCTGGCCTGCTAGACTTGCCCCAGTTAGCTGTAAGTGTTATTATTTTAAATCCGAAACACCTAGGGGCAACAACAACTCAGCCACAAACACAAATTCTGCATTATATCCAACAAGAAAAACAGCTAACCATGTATACACACACAGTCACAGCTAAGTGAGGCAAAATTAGACCAGAAAGAGGAACCACTGCATTTCAGTCACATCAGTGACGTCTGCAGCTCTCCTATGTTGGTGCAGACTTGTATGTCGATTGATAATCTGTGTGCAACATGGACACACAGCCTGTCTGTGGAAGCCAGAAGTCTGGCTGGGTTGTAGGGGATCAAATTCTCATTTCACTCAATGACATACAGATCAGTGTATAACTTTTGTGTAACATGTTTTTTCTTGATTTTTTGGTTGATATTCTGTCTCTTTCCAAAAAATGAAACTACCTCATAAATTAGAGACTGTTCATTCAACAAACTTACAAATTGTGCAGTTTTAAGCTTCGAGTCTATTTTTGCCACTTGCTGTGAGTAGCATGCCCCTAGAAGCATAGAGAAAAACAGTGAAACATAGTGTGCAGTAAACTAAACCCTATGTTTCAACCTAATCAGCCTAAGACAAAGACATAGGTATATTTTTATAATAGAAGTATTAAACAGTTTTACTGTAAATATTAAATTAACCACATCTTGGGGTCCGTTATGTATGTAAGATGTACTATAGGTGCTAAATTCCCCCTCAACATCACTGTGTGTGAAAGTTTTGTGTGTGTGTGTGTGTCTGCCTTCTGATGACCGATGAACTGAAAAGGTCCAGGGTCTTTCTATCCCGTGAGATCTGGGACGAACTCCAGCACCCGCTGCAACCCTGGTTAGGAAAAGCAGCTCAGATAACGAATGAATGAGTGACAATTGGGCCCCATCCCTCACCCATTTCACAGTCCACGTGTCTGATAAAAAGCAGTCAGTTTTAAAGGAATATGCTTAACTGGGCACGTCCAAACTCCTCAATGTTACCAGCTGCAACTTGTCAAAATCAGCACCGCTGACACACACCTGCGCTGGACAGGCATCATTTAATACACAGCAGGACCTGACAGACACATCTGTGTTTGGGTACAGCTCTGAAAACGCTCATTTGGGTGCGGTAAGTGGCTGCACTGACTTGGGATATGCATATCAAATCCACAAAGTACGTTTACACACAGAATTGTGGTTTGTGGAGATTATATGAAGTCAAAACAAACAAGCAAACAAGGTTAATCCAGAGTAAATCCATGCAAAGTCACACTAACAAGCATTAAAATAGCACTCTGGTAAAAGTCTCTTCAGCTGCTCCTTAACTGGCTGCTCCTTAAACCCCCGTGAGGTGTAATAACGGCCCTTTCACAAAGAAGAGGCTTAGAACATCTTATTTCCCTGGAGTAACAAATGAGGCATGACGACAGGGGATCTTAAAGAAAGACTGAATAAAAACTTAAATAAAATGAACGGAAAACCGAATAAGTAATCATGTTGGCGGGTACTTACATGATAATTACAGCATGATAAAGACCCCCAAAGGACTGAACGTGCTGCAGTTTATTAATGACTACATTATAAAGGTCTTTTCCTATTCATACCTGTCAGTACTGTTAAAGGGGGATTGTGCTTTTTGTAATGTCTGCAGAATTAAATTGTGAACAAATTAATTCAGTGTTTTTATGATTCTAGTTCTGAATGTGAAATGGACCATTGTTGAAAAATTTACCCGTGCAGATTTCTTTATAATGGTAGTGATAGGAACCGGGAGTCCCAGGGTTTCTGGTGAAATATTTTTTTCTTTTGGGTGCTATCTCCAGCCCAAACAGACTTCGTCATCTTCCCAGTTGTTAGTTTGTGTCTTCGTTGTTGTTTATTTGCATGTGCAGGTTTTTTCCATGATGACATTTCGACCAATCAGAAAGTAGTGATGCAGTCAGCTTGGTTGCGGCCCGTTTTTAGCCCAGCCATTGAGCAGCTCAGGTTCGGCTTTGGTACTGGTCACTTTATCTGTAATGGGATGTTTGGCTCTGACGGACAAACAGCTGGCCAATTTAAAAGCCTTTTGATCACTTTTGATCATTTGTGCCAATTTTAGGGGATACTGGACAAAATTATGTCAACCGAATATGGCAGAAAATCCAAGATGGTGGAATCTGATGTCATCGGGTACGTTGAATACGAAAAGGTAGAAACACAGAGTCTCTATGCAGCTTTACTACTTGGCCCCCAGCAATTTTCTAAAGCAACACTTTTTGTCATTTATTTGATTTGCTTATTCATGCATTGTACATGGCTAATCACATTTGTCACTTCAAGCTAAAATGTAATATTATTACTGCTGTTAATAATAAAACACAAAAAAGATCAAAAGACTCATAGCAGATCAACTGCTCTTCATGCTGAATTCTACACAAGTGCTCAGCCTGATGCTCCTAATGAAGCACTGCTTCATTCAATGAGGTTAGAGGCCCACAGGTTATTCATTATGAATATGCATGCATGATCTTTAAAACTATTCATGTTACATATATTAACATTGTTTGAATGAGTCCTATCTGCATGAAGTATATAAACAATAACAAAAACAACAGAAAAAAATAATTAGCTTCCATTATGTATGGAAAACGAAGCCCTCAGGCATCTTGAAATTTGTCCCTGCAGGCAGGGAGGGAGGGAGGTAGATACGTAGAATCAAAACAAACAAGAAGAGCCTGATCTAGGCCAGGCCTTAGCTAGGGCATGACATGGTAGTGCTGAGAAGTTTGTGAACCCTTGAGAATTTTCTATGGTTCTGCATGGATGTCATCAGATTTTCTTACAAGTAGATTAAGAGAACCCAATAAAACAAACGCTACGGACATATTATACTTGGCTATTTATTTATTGAGTAAAAAGGTCTAGTATTACATATCTGATATTGGAGCCAGGTGTTCTCAGTCAGTGGGATAACAATCAGGTGTGAGCAGGTTCCCTATTTCATTTAAAGAACAGGGATCTACAGAGATGGGGACTCGAGTGTGAGACTCGAACTCGAGTCACACTTAAGTCGCACAAACAAAGACTTGAGACTTGACTCAGACTAGGGTGTTGTGGCTCGTGAGTAATAACTCATAAATGATGTTCATTTCATGGAATTATTTATTTATATCTTGCACTCTTTCCAACGACCCCTCGTTTGCCATAATCCAGAGTTTTTAGCCGAAAACCATTCATCTCGCCCCGGTGTCCCATTACTTTTGTCCGAGTTGAACGTTTTTCGGCTAATAACTCCAGATCTCCGGGGGCCATTATGTTAAATGGAGGGTCGTTGGAAAGATGTCACCAAGCCCTATCTAGCTGTGAAGTTTCACATCTAGAGAGCGAGATATATTTTTCATATTTAACATTTAGATTTAAGATCATTTAAGGCAAATCCTCCATGTTGGTGAGGGGAGATCACAGCACGCAGTCCAGCCCCCTGCTAAGTAACAGCCAATTGTAATCATGGGGCGTGGCCAATTAGCATATCTTCTAAACATTTAGAGCTCAAAAATTCCACATTTAGAGTAAAAAGTAAAAGTGCAACATTTAGATTTAGAGCGCAACATTGTTTTTTTAACACATTTAGCTCTAAATATGTGAAAATTGTGTGAAAATTGCGCTAAACTATGAAAAAATTACACCTCTAAATTTGTTAAGCTGTTTTTACAAACGGCATCCCATAGACTTGGACTTGGGAAAAAAGACTTGTGAACCTCTCTGGGGATCTACCAAAGTTTAATCTTCACATTTGTTGGAGTTTATCAGTAGCATGAACCAAGA
Source organism: Hydrocynus forskahlii (assembly GCA_037974365.1). Classification (NCBI taxonomy): domain Eukaryota; kingdom Metazoa; phylum Chordata; class Actinopteri; order Characiformes; family Alestidae; genus Hydrocynus; species Hydrocynus forskahlii. The sequence continues at coordinate 12,370 of JBBPCX010014227.1, read as the reverse complement.
ACATTCATGAACCAAGGAGATTTCTGAGAGAGGAATTTAGAGAGAGTTGTTTATGATCATCAGGCTGGAAAAAGTTACATAAACATCTCTAAAGAGTTGGGACTCTGGCAATTTACAGCCAGATTGATTGTGTACAAATGTTACCCTCCTTGGAAAGAGGTTGACCAACAAACATCACTCTAAAAGTAAGGAGTGTTTATGGTCTACAAGGTCATAGAGGAAGCCAGGGTAACTTCAAAGCAACTAAAGGCCTTTCTCACATAAGCCAGTGGGTCCACCGCCAGGAGAACAACAATGGTTGGCATGGCAGGGCCTCAAGAAGAAAACCACTGCTGTCCAAAACGAACTTCATGCAGACAAGCAAGAAGGCTATTGTTTGAAGCCTTTATTGTTTCACAGATGAGGAAATTAAAATAGAAAGTTTTGGTTTAAACGAGAAGAGTTTGGAGAAAGGAAAACACTGCATTTCAGCATAAAAACCTTATGTTATCTATGAAACATGGTGGAGGCAGTTTTCATAGTTTGGGCCCGTCTGGCTGCATCTGGGCCAGGACGGCTTGCCATTATTGATGGAACAATAATTCTGAATTATATCAGCAAATTCAGAAAGGACCGATTAAAAGTAGTTGCAGTTATTTCTGAACAATGCCTTAGATTTATCATTAAAAAACAAACAATTCTCCTCTCTAGCTTTCCATTTATGCGTCTCTGCACCACAGACCAATGGAAAAGGTTGCTGCACATTGTGTAGGCTTCCTGGCCACCTTAACAGACACTCCTACTACTGGTACACCGTGTCATTATAGAGTCAGAGACTCACCTTTTCCCATTATTTGTGTTAGTCATCCTCTACCTCATCAATGTTGAGGCTCTGACCAGATGACTGTTGGCTGAATATTGTTGGGTAATGGGCTATTCTCCGTCCATCAGTGACAATAAGGTTTGTTCAAACTCAGCAACATTGCTGTCTAATACATTCACACACTGATGCCACAACATCAGTGTCACTGCTGTGCTGAGAAAGGTCTACCACCCAAATAATATCTGGGAAACAGAGATCCTCTGTTGGTCCTTTCCATTGATGGGCAGGGGAAAGGGGTGCTGATAAATTGCACATCAGATGGGATTCGTTCTGTAAAACTACAAAGTGCGTCCACATAGTAGGTGTGTCAGATAAAATAGCAAGTATGAGCATTTCACGTGGCAGGCCATGTGTTTCCACTATTACTGAACACCCCTCACCATTCGTGATATGACATGGGCAATGGCAGGCTTCATTAAATGCAGAGAGTATTTTGTGTAAACCACTAAACATTTAAATATGAAACATTGACTTAGTTATAGTTAATAAATAATGCACATCTCTAACTGTGCTTCTGTGACATCTCAGTGATGATATTTTAGGAAATGTAGAACCAAATCAATATAGAATTAGAACTCTGTAAAACATAATCGTAAGAATAAGTCATAAAAATTTTTTTTTTAAAAACATAAAAACATATGTTTATTGTCACACCACTGCACTGCACACAATAAAACATCTAGTGACCAATTAGAAGGCTCAGCAGTATTAAATATTGTGCAAAAACAGCTTTGGCTACGGATTTTAGCCACAGAGCAACAACCTGACTCTCACTCTCACTCACTCTCTCCCTCATCCTAAATTCTCTCTCTGTCTATATATAGATGACATTTAAGACAACCTTCCTTTGTTGAACCAGCAGGTTACTTTCAACACGTTCAGCCCAGCGGTAAGATACTGTCGAACCTGTGAAAAAGACGTTTCTAACAGCTTCTGCAATGGAAACTGTGGTTGTGGGCGAATTTATGCTATTTGTTTGGAGTTTAATAATTCATAAAGGGTAAAAAAAATAAAGTCCCTAATGCAGGCAGGCGCAGGCGCAGGCTTCCATTGCTCAAAGATACTTTATTCAGCAAACTCAAAACCAAAAGGGCTCGGAGGCCCAAGCTCAAATACAAATGAGGGAAACTAAATATGACTATCAGTGACCAGCAATGTGAACTAAACAGAAACACCCTTAAATACTATAACACAAACCCAACACCCAATGAATACACAGAGCATAAACGAAACACAGCTGGCGTACTATTATCTTTAACTTCAAAATAAAAGCTCAAAGCAAAACTCAAACAAACTTAAACAAGGGTGGCCTCTAACATAAACCCCAGAACTGACAAGTAGATGCATTTCTGCTAGAAAATGCAAAGTGTGACTGCGTGGTTGCCATAAAACCAGTGTGTGGAGAGACCCAAAATCTGGATTTATGGACAAAAACAAATTAGTCACAGTGTGGATTCAAACTGGCACTCTTCTGATTCTCTTCGTTTGGTGGCCAGTACTCTACTGCTGAACCACAGAGGGGGTGTTAACTTGCTGGCTCTTACCAAGCCATTTATGGTTGAGGACGGCTAAATGCGGAGCAGCATTCATGGGCTGATTGTTCTCTGTGTGTTTTGCTCTGTGTTTGCTACTCCACATTTGTATTTTTCCACGTTTTGTCCCTTTCTGGCTGCCTTCACCGTGACGTCACAGACTCTCTTTCCGAAACACATTTGAAGGTGACACGACTGTCTGCTCTCTCTCTCCCCTCCATTACAGAGCCGACTCGACCACAAAAAGAGATTTTTTTAGCTTGTGATCAACCATTTTAAAAAATCTGAATACATGCACACTGCACCAGATTTTAACAGACATTTTGGTGTTGGAATGGTTCCAAAATTCCGCACAAGCTCAGAAGAATAGCAGTGCCTTTTTATCTATAAAAAGAATAATAAAAGTGACACTTAAGAAGAACAACAGTGCGAATACTAACACAGTCACAGTAATCACACTACAGTGTTCTAACAGTGTTCTTATATTTACTTATATATCCACGCTGTATATATATACATATATTCACTGTGCACATGCATACAACTTGCCTATGTCTACATTTGGTTTACATGTAGTTTACATATACATATATGTATATATTTTACAATACAGATGTCCATATTTATATTTCTAGATTGTATAGTATACATTTTATACTGCACTGTTGATGTAGTATTTTATTTTATTCTATTATTTTCTTAATTTTTGCTGCTCTTAACTTTGTTCTGTCCACGTTCTACCGTGACAAAGCAAATTTCCCACTTGTGGGACTAATAAAGGTTTATCTTATCTCTCATCTTATCTTAAAACAAGATGCAGAAAAGCATTGCTTTCGACTGCTCTCAGTCAGCCTCTCCAGCCAGTGCTTACACTCATGAACATCATTGCGTTCTCCCCACTTTGAAAATGCTTTGAAAGTGCCCATGCCCTCTGGTCTAATTAGATCAATAAGAATCTCCAATTTATAGTACTTCTAATGCACAATTACTGTTTGACACATTAGAAGCAACATGTAAAATGGAGAGTATGCAAAGGTTTATTTTATGTTTCATTTTTTTATATGTTAATATGTTAAACTGAGCAAATAAATAGAAATTGATCCCAACGTCTGAAGTCAGACAGCTTTTTCAAAGAGGAATGATGTCACGCCATGAAGGGTGGCTTCCCTTTGTCAGTGATGTCTTACGGGATTTGTCTTTGTGTGCTCAACTGTTCGCTCAGACGTATGACTTTAATGGCAGGCCTATTGTTTAGTCAATACGGGCAGAGACAGCGTGGGAGAAGACTCACAACCGCATACCCTGATAGGATAAAAGCTGCAAGCTCTGTTGCTGCACTGATTGCATGGAGGTCGCCAGCATGCATTTCATTTCCCTTCTTGGCGATTTCATCAGGAAGGTCAACAAAGTAGGATGACTGCCAATTTATTTATGACAACGACTTGAAAGCGACAGTGCTCCGTGTAAGATTGCTGATTAAAGAAATCTATTATCTGACCTCCAGGTGCCGGATGGAAGCCCTATTGGTTGCAAAAAGAAAGCTAATGCAGCAAAGAGACACTCTAAGGAAAACAAATAACGTGCACCAAACTAAGAAAAGCGAGATATGCAGCAGACCTTACTAGTGCGTTGCAATATTAATTGTTGTTTTGATATTTGCTTTTGTACTACTGATATCATGTAGGGCAATACGCAAATCTAATATTTCCCACTATGCCGTGAGTGTCCTGAGCAATTACACTTCTACATAAGTGTTTCTTTGGGTGATGTTTTGATGAAGCAAGGTATTCAGCAAAATTTCAGCCTTGCATTTTAATATACTGCAACATGTACTGAAATTCCAGTAAACATCCATAGACTTTTACCACGTATCCATTTATTTCATAAACTGCAGATTTTTATTCTTGTTAAACTGGAAAGTTGTTGAGTGAACAGCTATAAATGAAAATGTGTGAAATAAAGCCAGTTTCCTTTCTAAGATGAGAGAATCTGTAACAGTGCAGGTCTGACTCCTATTAACTGGCTGTTCGTGATGCAGAGTCAAATTCTAGACTGCCCTTTAACTTTAAATGCACTCGTTACTGTTTCAGCACTTAATAGCTCCTTAATTATCTAACACTCATCTGGAGAACCAATATAATTATATTAGGTGGCTTTTCATAGGTAAGTAGTGATGATATTTTCAGGTTAATAAAGGTATTTAAATGGTGAACATACTGTCACAAAACCAACACATTTAAACAATATTTCCATATTCTGACTACAGCAGTTTGTGCACCAATTCACCAACACCTTTTATGGTTAATGGTTAAGATATTTGGCCTTTTGTTGGATTACATGAAGACCTCGATTCATCAGAACCCCCAGTATCTCATCTGGAGCTGTGATTGGTCACCCTGTCAGAAACACAACATGAGTGGCTAGAGGCTCATTTGCATATTGCAATCTTTTATGATATCAGCATTGCAGAAACGGATATCATGATAGCGATTAACAAATGATATATTGCGCAACCCTACTTGAAGTATTCATTCTAAACATAGGTTTGAAAATGGTCATAAAAGAATGAACCATTAATTATATTTGTTGTGAAAAGATGCACAGATGTCAAGGAAAAAATGAAACAGAAAGATAATGTTGAATATGGGCACTTAAATAACTGTGTCAGTCACCGTGTCAGAAACATTGTGATTGGTTAGAGGCTCATTTGAAAGGGTACCATGTTCAACGACAAGCGTCAGCCAGAGGAGTTTAAGCAGTGATGGAGCTCCACCCAGTACCTTTGGGATGAGTTGGAGTGGTGTTTGGGATCCAGAACTAATCATTCAGCATCAGTACCTCAGTAAAGCTCTCGTGGCTGAACATAATCAAACTGTCACAGAAAAGGTGGGAAAACTCTGTATTAACACCCTTGACTTCAGAAAAAAAGCCCTGGAGAAAGAAGATCACGACTGTTAGAATCCAGACAGCATGCTAAAAGGCGCCTAATAACTGTCTGGCGCAAACGACAGCAGAATTAAACAGAGCATGGACGAAAAAGAGACGCAGCTCACGCGGCCCATTCCTCCCAGCTTAGTCATGTTCTCAATACATTCGCAAGTACATATTTACATAACACTGTCAATCAACACACACTGTTACTCAGAGCCACTTCCATTATAATGAAGAGCCACATGAGAGCATGAATTGTGCAGCAGGCAGCGGAGGTACGGCGAGTTTCTCTTTTTTACACAGGCATCAGAGATGTAGTCTAAAATAGGTAAAGTTCAAAATCTGCAGGTGGAAAGTTCAAGCGATTCTGCACTCCAAATGTCACCCCACCGCTGAGGACCCCAGGCCAAAACAAGACCCTTTCAGTCCCAGCAAAGAGGACCTTACAGGCATACAAGGCTTTAGAAAATACCTCTATTTTGGCTGATTAGTGTTCCAGGGCCAATGGAAATATTAGATTTAGACTGAATCTAAATAAATAAATAAATAAATAAATAAAAACATACATACATACCTAATATTAATTATAATAACAATCTTCATTATCATATAATAATTATAATAATATTATTGTAGTAGTAGTAGTAGTAGGGGTGGTGTTAATTAAAAATAATCTAAAATAAGGATAATCATCATTGTCATCATCATATACTAATATTATTTTCTGAAATCATCTGTAGCCCTCTAAATAAATTACTTTTTGCAAACTCGTCTGTTAGAGACAGGGGACACACAATTACAGGTTCAAATAGCTTTAATGAACAGGTTTCATGTCCAGTATTCTTTATACAGCCATGATGTTGGAGTTTGAGACTATTGTGAGCTAGCATGCTCGCACATTTGCCAGCTAAAAAGCTAACGGCTGGACTCTCTTATTTTAGCTAAAGTAGTCACAGTGTTTCACGGTGACAGAATTGGCCTTTCAGGAACAACACAAATCTGCATCATTATGGGATCAGGACAATTAAATCTGAGCACATTCTGATCACACAGTCACACTTCTGCTGGAAATAGGTGACATCCTGGGGAATCACGGCTATGAGTGCATGGGTAAAGATACATGTTTTGACCTAAATGGTTTACAGTTTGAATTACATGAAGGCTCCTGTTCATCCAAACACCCACTGAGACTCATTTGGGGCATCTGAGGTTGGTCAAAATGCTCACATGAATTGGTGATTAGTTAAAGGACCACTTTTCATGTTTTGCAAATACAGTACCCAAGAGCACCTGCATATAGTGAAAAACTGCGTTGTTGTGATGTGGTTAAAAAAAAAAACTAAAAATGCCTATTTTTATAGTGTAAACCATAAATATGTCCCCAAATATGCTCCCAAAACACTTTAATTTCATTACCCTTAAAGAAAATGTAAAGGTAAACCCGTATCCATACTGTACAGCTTACACTGAACTCCTGCAGTGCTAGAATGTAGAACACCGATGTTACTCCTGTATAGACTGTACTATAATTTATGCACGTGCGTTTTCTTTGGTATAAGCAGGTAAATACAGTAATAAATGAATTGCGCCATGCCCCTCGTCCTCGTGCTGGTTGTTTATGTTTGGGCCACGCTCCCCCCACCGTCCTCATGCTGGTTGTTTACGTTTGGGCCACGCCCCCTCGTGCTGTTTGTTTATGTCTGGACCACGCTCCCTCGTCCTCATGCTGGTTGTTTATGTCTGGGGCGGCGCTAAGCAGTGGATTCTTTCTGTTCAGGAGTCTAATTGCCTTGGTAACCACCGCATGGTGCGCAAGGTCCAGACATCACAGTCAGCTGCTCTCAGAGGAGGGAGGTTCAAAAATCCGCGATGGACTGAAACCGCAACTGCTGGTCCACGTGAAAGTGGGGGGTCACTGTACTGTACTGTCCACATCCTTAACTACGGTTGGGGTGCTGGAGGCTATCCCAGCAGCCATAGGGCAATAGATGGAGAAACTGCCTCCTGTGCAATAATCACACATATGGTGCAATTCTCATCATTCTGGCAGTTTTATGTAGCGTCCACACTAGCTGCCTATTCACTGTTTGTCTAATGTCTACTGTTTCTGTTTGTGTTGGGCGGTAACCGGTTTATACCAAAAACTGTTTTTTATTATTGTTATGATATGAACTGTTCTGATACCGCAGTACCAGTTTAAATAGCCTAAAAAACGTTCAGAAAGTGGTTAAGCTGGAAAACTCGTTAAGGGACCTTTTTCACCGCTGCACCACTAGGGGAAAGGAACTTCTCACTTGAGTGAGCCCTGAAACTCCTTGTGAGAGTTGCAACATGTCAGATAAATAGGTTGTGGATTATAGGGCACAAAATATTACTTTTATGGAGTGGGTTTTTGTGCAATTTCTTATTTTTAGCTTTTTTTCGTGCACATAATTTCTCAACAATACTTTCATATACAGTAATATTAATATACCTGCTGTTTAGTTCGAGGTTGTCTGATTCTGACGACGTGTAAGATTCTGTACATCAACAGGATCAAACAGGACAAAGATAGTCCAAACTAAGGGCAAAATAATCCCTGGTGCTCATTGGCCGGCCAGCCACCCCACGCCTGAACATGCACAAACCAAATTACACTCCGGTCGCTTATTCTCTATCAAATTACAGGTGAGTATATAAAAATATCTGATATCTTATATTCTTGTCCTGCATGAACACATTTCCTCTGTATTTTCTTCATCTTCACCTGGCAGATGTTCATTCTGGGTTTTAGACACATTTTTACCGATAAACAAGTGATAAACAAGTCCGTGCCCCACTCCTGTGCGCTCCGAGTTGTTTGGTGTTCCTGTGTCATGTAGAACCAAAGTTACTGTAATTTAAAAACATGTAATAATAAAAGCCACTATTGAGGTTTTAAAAATGGCACCACACGCAAATGAACATAAAGAACAAAAGTGAACAAATTTCTTTCATTTTAGGTTTTAGAAACAAATGGAAAAAAACACAAGATCAAGTGGGTGGGGAAAACCCGCAGAGGGAGGGGCTCCGGAGAGCGTGTAGGAGAACAAAGGCCGGTTCTAGACTGTTTTACACTGTTTATATTTACTGAAATCAGAGTTTACTGATACACTCTGAGTTCTGAGTGTAAACACCGGTTCTAGACTGTTTTACACCGGTTATATTTACTGAAATCAGAGTTTACTGATATATATATAGTTATAAGGGGTAATATGTAAAATATCGTCCGGTCCACGTTCTTGGAAAAAGCAGCACAGGAGAATGTTTTGGCAGGTTTTTGATGAGACACAAGGTACAGTGCTGAGAAAACTGCTCTGCATTGCAGTAACTGATTTAATCTTTTCATACAGAGCTGCATCCTCTGCCGAGCATCTGAGGGCTTTGTTTATTCCTGACTGAATGGATATGGTTGTGGAACTAGCTCAGTTCCTGAAGCACTAAAATGGAAACAATGCCTGCTGGTGTCAAACAGACCATCTGAAGTTGGATTTAATATTGTGTATGTATGAGTTTCTGAGTGTAGAGCTGGACAGTTTTTATATAAATTAATATTTATTCACAGCTCTTTCCTCTCCTACAGTCATGAAGTCTCCTCTATTATTTCAAACAGGGCATAGTTCGAATAAGACGTGTTCCTTAAATTGATGGTGTTCATTGAAAAACAATATTTCTCAGCCATTTCTCCAGCGTTTGTGCTTGCATGCTGAAAGTGCACTCGGCCAGCTCTCAGTCAATAGTCCAAAGTGCACTTTTAGTGCAGAATAATGGGTATTGAGAAACAGCCATAGTTAAAAGCCCATTTTACACTTCTACATTACATCTTCTCCTCAAAAGAAATACATTTTTGGCACATACATTGCTCAGCCATGATATTAAAACCACCTGCATAGTATTGTGTAGGTCCCGCTTGTGCAAATTTCACAAATATTACTGAACATTTGCTGCAGTCCTACTTCCATTCCTCACTTATATCTCAGTTTAAAATAATTACTAAATCCTTTATGGAAGTAAGTGAAGTCAAGTTTATTTCTATAGGCTGTCATCATACACTAACATTACCGGGGCTGCTGGTTTGCCCTGTGACCAGAAAGTCAGGGGTTCGAATCGCAAGATTCCTATTGGCACCACTGAGGTATCCTTGAGCAAGGCACTGTGCTGCCCGGCAGCCCCCTGCTTCACTTAGTGAGTGGGTTAAACGCAGAGGAAGAACTTTGTGCTGTTCACACTGTGTGCTGTGGTGTGTTCACGTATGATAGAACTTTAAACTTTTACACTATTTATCTGATGCGCTTTACAGGAATAAAATCAACGTAGATCCATTTCTGCAAGAAAATGCAAAGTGCAATTGTATTGTTCGCTATAAATCAGTGTTTGGAGACACACAAACATTAGTTTGTGTTAAAAAACAAAAAAGATCTACGGCGAACTGAATACGGGCGGGAAAGGCACATACGTCTGTGTTTGTGGGCTGATTGTTTTTAATTGAACCCCAGAAAACAATGTCACACATCTTATTTTATAACTGACGTGAGCTTGAAGTGTTTTAAAGTCTGATTCTGCTGTGTCTTTAGCTCCGTAAGAAAGAATCATTGATCCAACTAGGAAAGATTCACATAACACTGGACTTATGATCATTAGTTACAGGGACAGTCCCCCCTGGAGACACTGAGGGTTAAGTGTTTTGCTTAAGGACACAATGATAGAAAGTTGGGGGGTTTGAACATGCAACATGGTGGTCATGGGCTTCATAGGCTTTACCCGCTAGGCTCCTGCCACCCTAGAGGTCTGAGGAATTTAAATAACCTCCCGTCATTCATGAGCAAAAGGTCCGTTAGCTAATTAGAGCCAGGTTAACACTGTTATAGAACAGATAAACCCGTGTCCACCTTCATTCTGAGGACAGGGATCAAGCCAGCCAATGCTTCGCCCTGATGCTGAACGTGATTAGAATGGGACTCTGTCATGGCAGAGGCTTCACAATGTGCTCTGATTCTCAGGAGGCTTACACTGACACAGATAAGTGGATGAGCGGTGGAAAGTAGGTCTACAGCAGCAGCGCCACTGTGGGCTCCCTCGCAGCTCCTGGGATAATGCAGCTTTCACTGAGGCACGAAAAAATGAATGAACTCAGATTTGTTGATTGCTCTTGAGGTCAAGGCTTCACATAACTTTACCTGAGTGTACACAATAATCTCTGAAAAGATGAAGATTCCTACATAACATTCCCGGCGCTGAGAGACATGCGTGGGTTCAGCATTGGTCTAATTATCCCCTTGAAAACACACAACGCTTTTCTTGGTCCTCAGTCTGTGGTCAGCGGTGCAGCTTCAGAAAAATGGCCAGAGTTTGATGAAAAACAAGAGGTATTTATGTGGATAGAAATAAAATCATAGATTACCAGTATTGTATTTTCTTGTCTGAATCTGATGGTGCATTTACAAAATATTGAAACTGGGACTACATACAAACCTGGATTAACAATATGGAGACATTTGTTTCTCTATATTTAAAATAAATTGTAGACATTTTAGCAGAATGGTCCATTCTGCTCTTCTAGAGTGCGATAAATGCATAATTAAATTTAGTTTTTAAGTATCAGCCAAATCTAATAATCTGTCCAATGATGAAAATTGTTGCACAGTACTTCATGGACTCCATGAAAGAAGTGATTTATATCAATGACACTGTGTATACATGAGTAAGAAATCTGATCATTCATCTGATTCATTAGTGATATTATCTTATCTAAGGCTTATCTTACCTTATATGAATGTTATTGCAGCCAAAAGCTCTCTCTACAAAGTGTTAATGTAAAGGGGTTGAATACTTATGCAACCCCAATATTTGAGTTTGTATTTTTAGTGGGGCTGGGCAACTTAATGCGTTATCACATTTACACATTATTTCTTTATCGCCGACAATTATTTTATTGTGCATTAACAGTTTTTTTATTACTATTGTTTTGAAAGTTAGTTGCTTTTTTTTGTGCTGGACCACTTCACCTCACTCTAACAGGGACTCCGTACTGAACACAGACTGTTTCTGCTGCTCCCTGATAAAAGAAAAATAACAAGCTAGATAAACCATGAACGCACTGCAGTGGCAAATAGCTTTGGTTTTATATTGGATTTGATTACATTTATATTTAAGAAATACAGAAATATTTGAACTGTAACTGTGTAACAGTGTTAAAGGGAACACTGCTGTTTAAAAGCTCCTTATTTGTTTAAAGTGTTTGGAAAACAAATGTTATTGCAGTTTTGTTCATATAGCAATACACTACTTTTTAATTAATGTTTGAACTTTGCATATAACACTGCGATTAATCATGAAATGTCTCATTTCTGGCGTGCCGCTGAATTTGTAGAAAATGGATTGGTAGAGCCAACCAGCATTTGGCTCCACTTCACGACCAGATCAGTCAAAATCAAGAAAAGGAAAATTAAGAAACAAAGTTTTATTCAACTATCAGTGAAGTGTAGAGTGATCTCTTCATGAATCATATCATCGGTCTTTAAGCCTGAGTCTCATTCATTATTGACCAAGGCTATTATTACTGGTGAGGAAAGCTAACGTTAGCTTGTCAAGCAGAACATTTCCATAGTGAACTGTGTAATGTAGCTACTGAACTGATGCTTAATTAGCCTTTTTTTTGTAACAATTTCATACACTCAGGGTCTTCAATGACCATGAGGTATAAAATTGATACCTAGCATAGAATTAATATAATGATATTTTAATGATAGGTGCAGTGCACTTAAATGGGCAATTAAAGTAACAAGGCTCCACACGGCATGGTCCAAAAGAGCTCAGCAAAAGTGTATTGTGTCACTGAATGATGAACACTGTCCATTTTCCAATGGCATTTTACTTGAGCGTTATTCGAAGATCCAAGTCAGTAAAAATATCTGAACTTTCCATCACTACCGTGCATCCCTGTTAAACCGTCAGAGTGTATCAGTAAACTCTGATTTCAGTAAATATAAACGGTGTAAAACAGTCTAGAACCGGTGTTTACCCTCAG
>JBBPCX010014216.1:0-17450 GCA_037974365.1 Hydrocynus forskahlii | reverse complement strand
TATATATATATACACACACACATATACATATACATATACATACACAGTAAACCTACGACAATCGCGGGGGTTACGTTCCAAGAGAACCTGTGTACTACAATGTTAAAAAAATACCTTTTTTTAATTCATACACACGCATTTTCTTTGGTATAAGCAGGGTAAATACAGAAATAAATAAATTGAATTTACAGTAATAAAAATACAGGGCTTTAAGAAGAACAAAACGAAAAACACTCGAGATGCTCCACAGGTGCAAGGAGATATAAATAGCGTTCTTAGATTGGCTACTTTTAAAGCTCCTGCTTTAAAAAGACATCCAGGCTGATATTAATTCATGGAAATTTTCTACCTAACAACTGTAGTACCTGCAAACCAGCATAAGGTGTCAGTAGAGTTTAACTGCAGCAAAGTATTGGCTGATAATGGAGAAGGGTGAGTGCAGGCATTGACAATCTCAGTAATTCTTCTCCACCTGCTATGGGGGGCTTCACATTTAATCTCTCAGAGTGTCAATTAACTACTGAACACATTTCTCTTGTAAAGTTCTACTCGACTGTTTAATGGTGGAGTCAATCCAGCTGTAATGTGTCCCCATCCAGTGTGTGTGAACCCAATAATTACATGACTGGACTGAGATTTCATTTGCAGCTGGTCTGTGTGTTATTTAAAGAGGGCAAATACTGAATATCTTATCTCTTAATAGCATAAAGGCTAACACTGCTCAACCAGCGGAGAAATCCACAGTCATCACTTTTCACTGAACGTGCAGTCATGTCTCAAGGACACTCACACCACGGAGAGCACAGCAGTCACGGCACAATGATAATGCTAAATAACTACCTTTAATCCCTCTGGCCTCACTGACTCCTCAAAAACCTTTGTGATTATGTGAGGAATCTATGTATGGCTCTTGGAAATTGTTGAATCAGCCTACAAAACATGGTTGCAGACTTTAATTTACAGAAGGAAGTCAAATTTTATCAACACCAAAATTATACAAGATCAGACAAAATATGGATTAGATAGTCATTTGTATTAAATGCCATAAATGTAATGATATGTATTTCGATTGCGATGCCTTTCAAGATATTAAAGAGCCCATATCATCACTTTTCTGGATATAAAAAAGGCTATTAATGTTGTCACATGGTGCATTTACTCTCACCCATCCGTAAAGTCCATATATAAAAATAAGTCTGTTTTCAAATGATAGTTTTTGTGATGTTATAAAAGCCAACACATTTAAATATATGTCCTTATTCTGACTATAGCAGTTTAGCCCTGGCCATTCATGCACCAATTCACCAACACCTTTAATGGTTAAAAAGTAGACATTTGTTGGATTACATGAAGATCTTGATTAATTAAAACACCTAGTACCTCTTACCTAGTTGTGATTGGTCAGCATGTCAGAAATACCATGATTGGCAACAGGTGCACTTGCAGATTGCATCCTCCACAAGATCAGTGTTGCAGAGACTAATATTGTGATAACGATTAGCAAGTGATCTATAGTGGAGAAATTCAAATGTTCTCCAGCAGTCAGAAATCATCTTGATTGCACTTAATAATAATAATAATAATAATAATAATAATAATATTTTATCATAGATACAGCATATCCTAGATCTTATGTATTCACTTTAACAGAGCAAACAGCTTGTGATTTTAATGTTTCTGTTTATTGTCAGGGCTCATGACTGGAATTTCCCTTTTAAATACCACTTGTAATGATGATGACGTGAGGTGATACAGTTGTGTCTTGTAATAGGTGGCTTGTTAGACAAAACAATGTCTTGTTTTCACCTTGTGGTTTAAGATGCTGAGGAATGCGGTGGCCTGAGCTTCTTCCATTTACTCCACCACAGCTTCTGTCACTGCCTCTGCATCCCCGACTTAGCTTCTGACTGCGGCGCTCTCCAGGGCTGCTGCCAGGATCTGAGAGTAAGACAGACAGTGGGTGGTGGTGGTGGCGGGGAAAAAGGCCTTTCGGTTTTGATAGGCTTAATCAGGCAACAACACTAAGAGTAACAATAGAGACAATGAAGAAAGCAAGAAGTGTAGGTGCACTTTTAAAAATAATTATGTTCGAAAATGTACTTTGCACGATGCCACACAAAAAGCATTATTTGTTCACTAAAGAACATTGCAATTACTGGTTCTTTCAGAAAAGCCTTTTTGTAAGAGGTGTGAGTGTGAAGTCTTTTAAAGTTCAAAGAACTCCATAATCAATGGTTCTACAAAGAACGAAAATGGTTCTTGCAAAACACTGCTCAAATAATCTTTTGAGGTGCCTAATTGAGACTGTATTGCTGGATATATAAAGGTTTTGGAAGAAAAGGTCTAAACCTTTGTATCAGAGACCTCAACTATGTACCGGGGAAAAACCTCAGAGGGTGGTGTGTAAAAATGAACAACAGTCTGGCACATCAGTTACTCAATTATGGGCACTGAAATATGAAATTCATGACAAACATAAAACTTTGTTGTCCCATGACCCACGTTAATGTTATTAAAAAAGCCAGAGTCCAGCTGACAACTTCAAGGCCACTAAATTCACCACTCAAATTCGTGCTCTGTTTCCCAGCCATAGCTGTAAACCTCTTAAAATAATTTTAGACTAGGACTAGAATTAATCTGCTTCTGAAACGGGTCTCGAGTGTAAATGCTGTGTTAACTTCCTAAGCCGAGAGCTAAGGCTAAATGTGACAAAACTGACTATATAACACAAACAAAATGTATCAGAAACTGCAACAAGTCTCACAACATTCTTTAGTGATTAGAACCATTAAGTGTTCTATGGTGCGAGCATGATGTGAGCGCTCTGTTCCCACCATATGCTTGTCTGTGCAGAAGTGAAATGTAAGAGGTTTAACTTAAGCATTGTCAGGCTTCTGATATCTGTCATGGCTACACAAAAAGTGACCTTGAAACCGCCTGTGACTCAAGAGAAAACTCAAAGCAAACACCGAATTAGACATCGTGTTCCTCTCTGGAAACAAAATACTTGGTTTCTGCTTAAACAGCATGCAAGAAATGCAGAAGTGTCATGGCCTCACAGGGGAGATGGTTTCCTTTTTCATTTTTTATAAACGATGTTTTACCAGTAAAACTGCTATGTTCTCCTCACGTGCCCTCCTTCCCTCACTAACCCTGACCTCCTCACCAACAACATCACCATGATGGGAAGAAAATTCCATCCCCCACGATTTAGGAGAAATGTCCCACGGGTTTAATGGACTAAGGAATGTAAACTGCTTTTTAATCTCTGACCAGCGAGACAAAAACAGCAGATAATCAGAGGCTATTTTTACTGCTGTAATTTAACCACAAGATGAGACTGGCTCTCACAAGAAACAGGGAAAACAAACAAAAGAAAAGTAGAGATGTCCCATGCTTCACTGCTAAAACAGGCTTGGAGTCCATCCCTCAAAGGCAACAGCAGGTTGACTCTAAAAGACAGCTCTCTAGTTGGCAAACCTATTATACACATGGACTTCCCGGTTTATGGGCTACACTTACATTATACACTATATGGACAAAAGTACTGAGACACACCTATTAATTATAGAATTCAGGCGGCCGCTTACTTCTAGCGAAGGACAAGCTTAATGCTTCAGCATATCAAGACATTTTGGACAATGCCATGCTTCCAACTTTGTGGACAGAGTGCTTCCAAATCTTGTGGAAAGCCTTCCAAGAAGAGTGGAAGCTGTTGTAGCTGCAAAGGGGGACCAACTCCATATTAAAGTCTATGTATTTGAATGCAGTGTCATTAGAGTCCCTATAGGTGCAATGGTCATGCGTCGCAATACTTTTTTCAACATATTGTACACACAAAAGTGTCCCTTTCAAGTAGATTCAGCTGCTTTAATGTGCACACATTGCTGACAAGTGTTTAACCGTGAATACACACTTTGCATTATCTTCATGAATCATCCAACATCAGTATCTGACCTCACTAATGCTCATCCTCACAGCAATATTCAAACATCTCGAGTAAAGTCTTGCCAGAGGAGGACTGTTTCTTTAGCAAAGATAGAAAAACCAAACAGGAATTGTGATCATTTGCTGTTTTTTTTATCAGGACAGGTGCCTTTGTAATGGAAGTGATTCCAGAAAATCTTGATCATTTCGAACAAAACATGAGCGTGTGTGGATGAGTGTGGTTTGGCGAGCACTGCAGGTATAATGGTATGTGGTGTGAAGCCAGTCCCTGTGTCCTTCGCTATGAACTCCTCTGCCTCAGAGCCTTATGGAAATGAAGAGTCTGCGGCCTGTTAAAGCGAAGCATGTGCACAGCAAGTGATTAGCCAGCACAAAGAAGACCTTTCTCTGGCACTCTCGGCCACATTCGGCCCTTTTTCCTCCGCTGCACATCTTACTGCCAATAGCCTGCAGGCCTTTTTTAATGTCTGCCCATGAACGATGCTGCTGTGTCTGCTGTCAACACATCGGGGAGTTGGGGGTGGTGAGTGACAGCTTCATGTGTGATGGGCTCTTTCAGTTTACAGCTGACCTTATTAGACCTGTATTGGTGCCCAGCAATGAAACCCAACTATAACCACTATTATATTTGCAAAGATGTAGTAACGGCACATTACAAACAATAGTTAATCAGTATAGCTATATCTGATAACTTCATGGCAAAACATAAAGTACTCAGAAGCTACTGCCGACGCTACTAAGACTAAGGCTCCAGAGATAGAAAATTTTATATTGCATTTTGAAAGCTACACTTTTTGTAAAGGCTACATATTTTAAATGGCCTGTAGACTATATTATTATTGTACTAAATTTAACTCTCTTGAGGTTCACTGACAATAAGTCATACAGTGAGCTAAACCACAACGGTGGGTCTGTGTCACTTTAATAAAGAGGCAGAAGCAGTTTGATAGGGTTGACAGAAGCTTTGAGGATGTACTCACAGAAAAGATTTGGGAGACTACTGACCTGTTGAGTTTTGAGCAACGCTGGCTTTGTAGCTTCAGTTCTAAACTAAAGAAACAAAATTTGGACTTGACATGTCTTGGCTGATCGACTATATCTGAGTTAACTGTGCAAACTGGACTTTTCATTTAATTGTTCCCTTAAGTGATCATTTTATTACCTTTTATTACAGCCCTGGTTCGGTTCAGTGGCTTTTCTGACAGAAAAAAGACACATGCTGGCTTGGCCAAAGAACAGGACTGGGCCGAAATTTGTGGAAAATAATCACAATTTAAATCGCAGCCACAACACTGGTCTGAAAAACGGCTATTTCATATTTTCCTCAAATAGTTCATCCCTAGCAACACAGACAAACAAAATCCGTCTCAGTAACAGGTTTGGAGAGTGTTTAGGCCATTGGCTCTCAGGTTTTGCACAAAAATATCTTGTGTTCGTTTTTCCAGCTCTTTGTCCTGTCTGCACTTGTGGTGTTGTGGTGTGTTCTGTTCTGCTCTTTGTGTTGCACCATGCTCCTGGAGGAACGATGTTTCGTTTTTACTATGTACTGTGTGTATATGGTAGAAACGACAATGAAAACCTACTTGACTTGACTTGAAAATATCACTTTAGTCATACCACAGCCTTTTCTGTTGTGCGACACTATGTAGGCCAATGAAGGCAAAAGCTGAACAGTGTCTATCATAAAAAATGAGCTAGATTAAAAAAATGAATCTGATGTAATCAGAACTGAAAGCAAGATTAGCCTGAGCAAAGTGAATGAAACCAGATCTGGCTTGCGTTGTTTTTCAGAAAGCAACACAATACTTCCTCCAGTGTACTTCCTCATACACTTCAGCATTTCAGCTGGTGTAAAGTCCGGTAGTCACAAGCGTGCTGAGAAGATGTGGTGTGAGATAATGACATGATTTTCTGTGTGTATGCATGTACATGGGTGAGTGACCACTGAGAAAAATTCAGTGATGAGTCAAAAGGCTACGCCCAGGCCATGGACATGCTTCAGGCCCTCCCACCTTTCAGCTACCTGAAAGTACAGATGAAACTAAGATGCCCTACGAAACAGCAAGCACAGACACAGACATGCAGCTAGTTTCAGAGCTAGTCTGCTCTGAGATCTATTCCCCATCTCTACTTCAAGTGTACTTCTCCACTGGACTACTTCTCTAGACTGGCTGTACCAAAGACAACTGTTATCGTCTTTATATGGGTGGTCTGATGGACTACCAAAAATAATTCTTAGCATTCCACATTTCTTCCATGCAGAACATGGTTGATGAAAGATCATTCTGGCATGTAATTTTCCAACTGCAAGCAGTCCAGAAATGGCATTCTCAGTCTCTGGTAAGTGAAAAGTGGAATGTCCACCTGCTCAAAGAAACCTAGTGGAAACCAGAGGCTGAAAATATCTTCCACTTCGTCTCATGAACAAGAATGGGTATAAGATTTTAATACTTTCAACAGGAAAAAAAAAGTCCTCAATACTGCTGAGAATCCAAAAATCTGTTTTGTTTAAAACCAAATTTCAATGCTTCCACCACCATCCAAATACCTTACCTTATCCATCATATAAATCAATTTTGTTATTTTGCATTTTTGTCAAGTTATCTGCCTCAAGATGTGATCGCCAGCTTGAACAGAAGATGCCAATCTTATTTGAGTTTTTTTTTTTTTTATTAACACAGCTGTGATCCATTCATCTGTTAACCACATCTGTTAACCATTCTGATAACATTGGAACTTTCTTCATTTTATAACTTCCTAGGAACTATTGCAGGTAAAACTTAAACAGGACTATTATTTAAAGTCAACTGAAATAATCTCTCACATTTATCTGCAACTAGATAGTTTTATATGACTGAAAGCACTGACTGCAAACTTTTGAAAAGTAATTCCAAACTTCTGAATGATAGCACACTATACTGTGGAGTCAAATAGCTAATAAGAATGCTTGTTCAAAAGTTTAGACCGTTCACTGTCATTAACATGAATTTACATATTTACATAAGTATGAGCCAAACCAGGTTTTCAAAGATAAAAACTAATAATACTGAGCTCCCAAAAGGAAATGTCTGGAAATGGTTAAGCAAACACACGGACACATTAAATCGCTGTTGACTGTATTAAGGCAACATAGGCACATAAGGTAAAGGTTCTTTCATTATGTGAAGGTTCTTTAAGCTTTAAGACGTTTTTTTCCACACTCATATGTCTCTTTTAAGAACTAAAAGGTTTAAGGAACCAAAACTGGCACCCCTCTTTCTGGCACAATTATTTTTTAAGAGCATATCCAGCCCAGGGGTTCCCAATCCCAGTCTTGAAGACCCCACACTGCGCACATTCTTGTGCTTCCTCTCATCGAGCACCTAATTTAAATCATTAGCTAGTTAATGAGCTCCCTGTTGGTTGGGTCAGGTATGTTAAGAGCAGGGGAAACACAAAAATCTGGAGAACATGTGGTCCTTAGGACTGACTTCAGGAACCATTGATCTAGGCCTATTCTTGAAGATAGAAACAAATCATAAAACACACACAGCAACATGCCCAGCACCAGTTAAAGTATTCTGGAAAAGTATAGTATAGCATTAAGCAGAGGAAGACCAGAAGGGACCCCAATGTGAAAACCATAAATTCAGATTACAGCAGCAACTACGAGGGAGCTTTTAAACTCCACTGCTAGTTTTACAAGCAGACATTTTGTACTAGAGCGTGAAGCTAAGGAAGCAAATTAAAATCTGTGAGACAGATGACAACCCCTTTCTTATTTCCTGTAAAGGAGGTAATGACCACAAGACAGAGGCAGAGACATCAAATGAAGAACCTTGCTTGTATAAAACAATGACTTTTATGACATGGACTTAGAGTTGAGACATTTTACAGCACAGATAGGGGAACAGCAGGGACACTGATAGATAGTGACTGATGGATAATCGCTTCTATTCTTCACTCGCACTCATAGCATGGAGTGGATAATATCCCACCACTGTCTCAGAAAGAACACCAGTCGATTTTCACCTGTATACTACAGATACCTACATCTGAGTCAAATAATTATGCAGACACCTCTACTGTTCAAATATGAGGAAATAAAACAAATTAATTCATGAGGGAATAACACATTTAATCTCAAAATCCCATAGTGTCTGCAGATTGAATAGTAACAGGGGATCAGGCAAAGAAGTGAAACAATGAAAAGAACTAAAGATTTGTTCTGTAATATTAAGCATAACTCTAGAGACAGTCAGCATAAAGGAAGCAAATTAAAAATCTGTGAGAAAGATGACATCTCCCTTCTTCATCCCTCTAAAGGAGGAAGACTGACAAGGAAGAGAAATCAAAAGAATGTTGCTTGTGTGAAACAATGACTTCTAAGACATATTACAGCACAGATAGGGGAACAGCAGTGACTCTTATGGATAGTGAGATGAAAATAAGCATTTAAAAATGCAGTGAGCCACAGAATAGCTTTTAGCTAGGCTACACAAAAACTAAGCGCGTCAGCTAAATGCCGTAAATGTAAATGTAAATGTAACATAAGGCAGTGTATTTCCTACTTTGGAAACAATGTGGCTATGTTGGCAACTTGCTTTTATTCTTCACTCCCACTCATTGCATAGAATGGATTTATTCCTCTATCCTCTCAGAGAGAACACCAGCAGATTTTTACATCTCACTGTTCAGACACCCAAATCTGAGACAAGTAACTATGCAGACACATCTGCTGTTCAAAATTAAGGAAATAAAAGTGATTCATTCATCCAAGAAAAACACCTTTAATCTCAGAGCCCCCTAATGCCTACAGAGTTGAAAGAAATCTCCTTGAACTGCAGGACGGGACCAGGCAAATGAATGAAACATTGAAAAAGAAGTAAAGGTTTGTTCCATAATATTAGATGTAACTCTAGAAAAAGACATAAAAAGAGTCAACCTGAGTAAACTCACCTCTGAGTCACAATATGTCCAACTGGTCTAAGAAAAGCACCAAACTCTTGCACACACTTACACACCATGCAGTGACTAAAACTGAACAGTAAAGAAAAGCCACAAGGAAATAGCTCCTCCCTTGCTGAGGGCCACAGACAGCCTCAATTTAAAAAAAAAAACAACGTTCAATGGTGAGTTTCAGTTGCATTCCTAACCCTTACATATGTTATATCTATCCAGTGATAATGCACTTCAATAAACTTGGTGTTAATCATTTACACAGTAGATGAGTTACATAACCTGGCAAATCCAAGTTAATGTGCAGTTCTGGGAATGGTACTGTATTGATCCTGCCTGACATTTCATGAGGGGAAAACAGGGAAAAACAGAACTGGGTTAATTTTCAACAAAAATCTATGCTAGACTAAGAGCTTTAGGCTCTTCACTCATTACTCCATGCAAGTGCTTGGTGGGGTTGATAAAATGCAATCCTCTTGTACCATCATATATTCCAAATATATCACTGTATTGTAGTATTAGATGATATGTATCATTTGCGTTAATAAGGTTAATATCCATAGTTGCTGGGTACTTGTGTACTTATAAAAGAGTTATATATAGTACTAAAAAGGTTCTTTGACCTTTTTGGAACTATACAGAACTAAAAAGACAAGTAAAAACCCATGACAATTTCTTCAACATAGAGTAGAACTGCACAAAAACCCCAAAACTTGTTGTGATGGTTCTATCTAACCATTACCTTTTCTAAAGAACCTATGAAGACACCCTTTTAGGGTATATAACGTATGCTGAAAGAACATGAGAACTGTTTATCAGCGATGGACACTGACATGATTTTTGCAAACCTACAGCAAAGATACGGAAGTCAAATTTATATTTACCTGTGTGTTTTCATTGTTTTTATGCTGGTTTATTGAACAAAGTCCGTTCAGTGTTTGAGACCAAGTTGTATGCTTTTACTGGGGCATTTCACAGCCTGTATGAATTAGCTAAATAAATAATTGGACCTCTCTATTGTTCCTTCATGGGCAGAGTTTTCAAGCCAAGTGTGGAGCATACAACTGTAGCTACATGTGTAAGACATTATGATTTTTAAGTTAATTGTTAGGAAATTATGATGTTAGACATAGTTGTAACATCCTGCCTTATTTTGCTACTTCCTGCCTTTGTCTTTCTCCCATGCTATGTGGCTCTTGTTTAGTTTTCTAGCTCCACCCATGTCCTGCCCCCCCCCTTTTCATGTTTTCACCTGTTCATTTTCAACCCAGCATTTCACAGCTGCTCCCTGTTTATCTCATGTTCAAGTATCTCTGTCTATCAGTCTATAATTGTCAATTCTCCGTAAAATGTTGTCAGTATTTTACTTTGTTATCCAGTGTTTGTTCATTATTACGTTAGAATAGTTTAATAAAGGTCATCCTTGCACATCACCTCTACTCCTCCATAACCCTCGTTACAGTAGTTAGTTGATGTATTCAGTTTGTTTCATATTCCTGTTCTTTTATTTCTAGAACTCTTATTCTTATTACACATTTTCAACATTACAATTTCAGTGCCATTTTCCCCCGTCGTACTGGGCTCGTAACTGTCGATGATTTCTATCTCTTGGTGTTACTTTCATATTAAAGAAGTGGCACTCATTTTAAAAATACAATACATCTGTGACAGTCATTTCACCTGGTTTTATGATAAAATGTTTTCTTCAAACCAGTGATGAATAAGAATATAAGGTGTTCCATAATTCTGCAGGTGGCATAAAATAAAAAAAACAAAAACAAAACAATTACTCAGAAAATCATCAGAATAATAAGTAGACTGCCAACATGATCAATGGTAAAAAGCCCAGTAGTTCCAGAACTTCTTACTGCACCCACTGCAGTTAAATAAGTATTTTGCTACAGTTTATATAAATACATATTCCATGCTATTTAATGTCACATCTACAGCTGCTCATCTGTAAAGCGTCATTCTCTTAAAACACATCACAATGATCACAGAGCCTCAAAAATGGACCGACTGCAAGAGGGCTCTGATGTGTGGTAATATAGTTGAACTTCAGTTGGCATGAAAAACAACACAACCCTACCATAGCAGTACAGCAGAATCTGAATCTCATTCCATACTAAAAAGCAAGATTGCAAAACAAACCCTTTGAAATCTCACTTACTCTAGAGACTGGCAAACACTCTGAAACTACATCTCACAGGGGATGCAGGCTTACAGACAAAAGATTAACTCTACGCTCTGTGGAGTTAAATCAAAAGCAACAAATCCCAGGGGCACAGATTTAAAACAGTCTAAAAATAGAAACAGAAAACACACACACACACACACACACACACACACACACACACACACACACACACACACACACACGCAAGCACACAAAGTCCTGCAAGCATGCTGGCACAAAAGACCACCTTCCTCATAAAGGTCATTAATTTGTTTACCAGATTCCACTCGCTCTTTCTGGAGATCTAATTTGCTTTAATCTGATTTTAGCTGTGGATGGGAACAGACGGGACGTTTAGGTTTGTTTCTTCTTTGGGTTTTTTTTTTCCTGTGGTCCCACTTCCCACCCTGTATGACACTCCACCAACAAAACTCTTTCCACTCAAACTTCCTCTAAAGCCACCTACAAAACTGTCTCATCACAGCTACTGGTCTCTTGCTGTTTTGGTGGGATAGCCTACATCACGTATTGTTGTCTGTGCTCACTATGAACCCACAGCATGTTGAGAAATGAAAACTACATTTCAAGGCCTAGATTCTCTGCCATTGCTACAGTATCCACAACAAGGTCACGGGACAGACCCTGTTTTACCCATCCTGCCTATGATGCAACGCTCCAAACATGTGGCTACTTCTTGGTCCCATTCAAAACACCAGATGGGAGTTTTTTTGCATAAGCCATCACTGCATAAACACAATAATTTATGGTGCATGAACTTGTTTGAAAAGGCTGCTTCTGCTTACCTGAAGTTTTACAGTTAGAAAAAGAATTCATGGCTAATACACAGACATTTCATCTGAACGTCATTATAAAAAATATGTCTTTCTTTGACACCTCATGCTCGGTCTGGTAGCCAGGAAGTCAAAGCTCTATAATTAACCCGCACTAACGTCATCTGATTCTAAATGCATTCTAACAGTAGAGCTTAGATAATATGCTACAAAATAAAAAAGTAGCTCCAAATTGGTAACTTTAGAAGAGAAGGCAAAGCAACCATTAATTCCAATGCAACTTGATCTGAAGTGTTTTATTCAAAGTCATTTTGGAGCAACATCTGGTGCATTCATTATTAATGTCTAACACATTGAAGTGATTAAATGATGAAGAAAAATAAAATCTTCTGTTTTTCTTTGGACAACAATGACAGTTAACATGAAATGCTATTTTTAGTTCAAACTGCCTCTAAAGCCAGAACGGAGTAAAAACCTCACGTAAAGGCATAGTCCTTACCTAGGGCTGAGTAATGTTAATGCTCTCCATGAGATCACACCTGCTCTTATACTGCAGCTACATAGACATGTTCTGCACTCACACTTTCAGTATGAGTCAGAAACAATCCCTCATACTAGAACAAAAAGGGAAGTCTTCCTTCAAGAGTGACTACAACTTTCTATAAAAGAAACTCTAGGGGAAAGTATATACCTTTCTGTTCATAGACTTTATATTTTATATTGTTCTTGTCTCTGTGTGTCTGTGCAGTCAAAGCATCAGCAATTTCCTCCGGTATCAATAAAGTTTTCTGATTCTGAATCTTATGTCCAGTCATTGTGTATGGTTAGAATTAGGGCTGGACTGATATGCTGGGAGATACTGAGGTCTTGTAAATTTATTGGTATTGGCAACCGTAATTACTGACCTCAGGAAAAAATAAAAAATAAAATAAAATTTGAGGATGTAATGGTTTAAAACCAAAACTTTAATGATATATGCTATTCATTGAGGGATGCCCTGCCCCATCACATGACTAAATTATCTTTGTAAATCATATATTTTTATGCATTATTTAAGACTTCACAAGTTTGTTTGAAATTACAAATGACTGACCTCAGCCAATAGCAGTTAACAACTCACAGTTAGCAATTGCCAATTATATTTGTGTTACAATATAAATATAAAAATATACTGACAAATGAACATTAAATGGTCCTGTACCAATATGGCAATTGTCGGCTAATGCCATGTACATAAATGTACATAAAGTTTAGAAAAACACATACCCACGCTCACATGCACAACCACACACACACACACACTCACACTCACACACATCAGTTCTTCCTCCCTTGCTTAGACTTAACTACGTCAGACTTAACTATGTCATCAAAAATATAGAACAAGCTACAGAAACAGAACTGAGTTAGTTCAGCAAACACAGATCAGTGTCAGGTAGATAGCCTGAGTCTAAATAGTTACTGCAGACTCAGCAAGTCAAGGGGAGAGGGGGAGAAAGAGAGAGAGAGAGAGAGAGAGAGAGAGAGAGAGAGAGAGAGTGAGAGAGAGTGTGAGAGAGAGAAGAGAGGAGAGAGAGGGAGAGAGAAGAGAGGAGAGCGAGAGAGAAGAGAGCGAGAGAGAGAGAGAGAGCGAGAGAGAAGAGAGGAGAGAGGAGAGGGTGAGAGAGAGAGAAGAGAGGAGAGAGAGGGGGAAGCGAGCAAGAGAGAGAGAGCGAGAGAGAAGAGAGGAGAGAGTGAGAGAGAGAAGTGAGGAGAGAGAGAGGGGAAGAGAGCGCGAGAGAGAGAGAGAGAGAGAGAGCGCGAGAGAGAGAGATTCTGCTCCATTTCTCACCAGGTTCATTGGGTTTTCTTTGTGCTTTGTGATGCTTGTCCTATCTTGAAATGTGGATATGTCAGTTCTGCGACCCGTATAAATTGCTTAAAAGAATGGATGACTGCCACAGACCAGAAGCTGCATTTAGTAACAGTGCTGCATGCTTGCATATAATAAATGTTTGAATGTGACTTTTTATGTTGACAGCGTGTCTGACATTCAAAGGTAATGAGGACTGAAGAGAGAAAGAGAGGGAAAAAGAGAGAAAGAAAGAGAGAGGGAGGGAGATGGAAAGGATGGCTACCTTTTGCTTGAGCGATCTTCACTCCTACACAAGCCTCCTCTTCGTCAGGGTTTTTGGTGGGGAAGCAGCTGGGTTTGCCCCCTTTCTCTGCAATAAACAGAAATATTTTCATTACATTTATGGTTCATTAATTAATTAATTAATTCATTCATTCATTCATTCATTTATCATTCTTGATCTGTAAAGAACAAAAACAATGCCTTAATCCCTCAAGCTTTAAATAACGGAGGAACTCCCATGAGCAAGATTGTTTGGTGGAGTGCAGTGAAATCAGGGAGCAGGGAAGGACGAGCACTGAGCCAAGGAGCATTTTTACACTTCATATAAGGAGCAGCACACATGGAGAGAGTTTAGAAACAAACAAGATGTAAGAAAGAGGGCTTTATCCCTCTCCCTCGGATAATAAAGCAGAGCAAGATTAGATTCACTTCAGAACAGTTTGATTATGTGTAAGCCTTTGAGACGACAAAAGAAACGTAACTATGAAAAAAAAAAACGCAATACAAACAGAACATGCGAGGCAAAGTAAAAGTTGATCCCCAGAGATTTCCCTCCTCCACTAATTAATTCTGTGATATGTAGGACAGCATGGCTGGAGAGCTAACCCGGTCTCATAGCAATTTTATGTGCATATAAAATATTAGAGCTGGGGCACCACTTTGGTGCACAAACACACACAAACGCACACAAACACACACAAACACACACAAACACACACACACAAACAAACAAACATTCAGTCTCATCTCCAATGTAAACAATGCAATCCTAATGAGTTTCCATTAAAAGTTGACCTGTCGTAAAACAGATTATTATGAACGGCACGTATGTTCAGGAAAGATGCAAGCGAGAGTGTGTGTGTGAGTGTGTGTGTGTTTGTCTTTTGTCTACCTTCTTTGGATTTCTATTAAAAGACATGAGCGCTCATCTCTCTCTCTCTCTCTCACACACACACACACACACACACACACACACACACACACACACACACAGAGAGGAATACTGGAACAGAAAATAAATATAATGCTTCTTCCCTGTGCTAATATTAACATTAACATCACCAGCTTCAGATACATATAGTCCACAGCACTGGGCTTTGCTGAGGACAAAGCTGTGTGTGTGACCTATCCAGTTCAGCTAATGACTCATTCAAACAGCTTAAAAGAAGAATTATGTCCTAGAAAAGTTGCCAACAGTGAATAAAACTGTGTAACCAATCTTGGTTATGTCAGTGACATCATGCTTTGTTGGTTTCGAGCTCCCATTCATAATTAGTCATGTCAGCATGCCGAGCAGTTCTTTTAACCCCATCATTCTGCCGAATGGGACCTCTGTCCCAACAACAGAGCTGGAACTCGCGAGGTGAGTGGGGGCACTATGACGGTTACCATGGATGTGTGTTGCCATGGCAGCCAGGGACTGAGAGGCTTCAGAGGAAAATTTGTGAGGTCGTGGTGATATCCCTGGCTTTAAGAGGCCCAGTGTGAGAGAAACATCACTGTTGACACAAGCATTCACGAGCCGTATGGTTCAGCTTCATAAAGCTAAAGGCTTTCTTTTGGCAGCCTGAAAAATGTTGTTTTGCATATGAATGCTGTGGTTGCTAGAGAAATTAACGGTCATGAAAAAAATGTGGTGTCAGTGGTCACAAATAAGAGCTCATCGGTCTCACTTTACTCCCATACACACATAAACAGATGTACACACCTACAGGAACAACACAACCCAGTAAACAGTTACACTAGAGCTGCACTGAACATAAAGGTAAAGGGGCATTTGGCAGACGCCCTTATCCAGAGCGACTTACAATCATTAGTTACAGGGACAGTCCCCCTGAAGCAGCTGAGGGTTAAGTGACGTGCTCAGGGACACAATGGCAGAAAGTGGCAGAAACTGTCAGGTTAACGGGCAACTGTGAGCTACCCACTAAGCTACTACCACTCAAAGGTGTACACTTTTTTGACATCATATATTACATACATTAGACTGTATTTGAACTGAACACAACCTAAAGCACAGCAAATACAGCTATGAAACACAGACACCCTGAATGCTTTATGTAATCTATGAATTTGCAAAATTAAAACAGACAATGGCAGTAAAAGAGAGTGAACTACCTGCTAGGCTTCGTCTCCACCGTAGATGTGATTCCCTTCTTTGGTTCCTACTCACACGCTTAGTTATCTTGCTCAAATGTGTTCTTTTCAGCTCCTGTGCCATAATGAAGCTGTGTCTATAAGTCCACTAAAGTGCAGCTATGTTCTTTGTTTAAGCAGGAAGGCTTGAGTTAGTGTATGCTTATTTGTGTGTGTGTGTGTTCTGTGCATGCATGTTTGCATATGGGCGAGAACGTGTCATACCCTGAGTACCCACCCTCACTGTGGTTTGATGTCACTGTCAAAGGAAGGCAGTGTTTGACTGCCACTCACCGTAGAGCACCGTCGTGTTAAAGAGCCCATATCATGGAAGAGCTTTATTTTTTAATACAAGTTTTTAATGCTGTTCAACTTTAAAAATGTCGCATTTACTCCCCTGTCTACACAGTCCAAATATAAAACAAAACTGTTAATTAAACCTGTTTTGTGTAGACTGATTTTGTGATGTCACAAAATAACGAATTGTTTTTGCACATATTTGTATGTAATCACCAATCCAGTCTACAGAAGTAAAACCCTGTCTACCTATACCGGAGCTGAGGAGTGTTTCAGTCTAAACTGGGTACCTCAGTGGTGCCACTAGCAGTCCTGGGATTCAAACCCACGACCTTCCGATCAGAGGGGTAACTCACTTACCTCTAAGTCACCAACTGCCCCAAATATGTTTGAAGGTCCAGCAACCAACACAGCCTGTTTAACTCTACTGGATATAGAAAGGTTGAAAGTGATGACCACGTATAAATGAATTCTGTTTTTGGTATGTAAACCCACACAAACACTATACATGGATGTCAAGGCAAATAAATAAAACAGAGGGAAAATGTAGGGTAATGACCCTTTAACTATCAAACTGTTGTTAGAGGTGCATTTTACTGAAAACTGATGAACTTCGGAGTATATGTTATAGTATTGCAAAAATAGTATTATTAAAAGTGTACAGTGACCATTCTGTTATACGTGAAAACACCACAGCACACAGTGTGAACAGTATGAAATTCTTCCTCTGCATTTAACCCATTCACCAAGTGAAGCAGCGGGCTGCCAGGAACACAGCGCCCGTGGAGCAGTGTGTGGGGACTAAACTGAGTGAGCTCAGTTTAGCCTTGAGCTATTACACAACTCTATGGTCTGCAATTTCCTCTCATGCTGCCTCACCGCAGTAACCATCTTTTAAAGTTCCATCTTTTGCTACTAATTAAGCAACATGCTGACTGTTTCCCATGAGTGAAATAATTATAACTAATAATTAGGGCTGGGAATTTAACGCGTTAATTAGATTAATTAATCACAGAAAAAAATAACACGTTAATATTTTTAACGCAAT
>JBBPCX010014180.1:0-17459 GCA_037974365.1 Hydrocynus forskahlii | reverse complement strand
TATATATACACACACACACACACACACACTTTTCCCCTCCCACACTACAGCCCAGATGTAGAGCATTGCTTGCTGCACGCAGCCACCAGCACAAAAAAGGAACCAACTTTCAAAATAAAAGTAATAAAAAAGACGGTGTTAATGCGCGAAAAAATAATTGTCATATAAAAAAAGGTAAATAATAACGTGATAATAATGCGGTAACTTACGCAGCTCAAGTAAATACCTGACCATTACACCAATATATATTTATATTTAAACAGTCTACAGTTTTTTAATTTATACTGTCATACTGTACAGTTTTGATTATTCCACTGGTTATGCTGCTGCTACTTTTTTCTTTGTACTGCCCACTATGCTGTTGTAACAATGCAAATTTGCACCCTATGGGACTTATAAAGGGTTATCATATCTTATTTAATCTTAACTTATCTGAAACATTATGCCAACTACATCATTACTTTTTGCGCACAGGTGGAATGTGTTTGAGTAACGGTCACTATGATGAAACATTATTTTGGAATTATTATTCCTGAGTGTTATTGAAACTGAGCACATACAGAACATAGAAAAGCTTTAATAGCGTTGCTCTCAAACCTCTTCACTGCTGGACACTTCTTCAGACTCTCAAAAGTTAAAGCTGAGCCTTATCTTCATCCCGGTCTTCAGGGCTGCTCGTTACTGGCAGGAGGAAGGATTCATCCATGCACAGCACTGTTGGCATCCTAAAGTCCACTCCACACTGGAAAAGAGGGAAAGCCTGTCAGTATCTCTTCATGCTACTGTAGTGGGAATTAAACATATACTTAAAGGTAATCAGGTAATCAATATAATCAAAACAGATTTTAAATATATGCTTAGAGGTAATCAACGTACTTAATGTATCCTAAGGGAAAAATCAATATATTCAGTATATGATTATATATGGGATCGTCTATTTGATTGTTCTTTCCTAAGGGAAAAATCCCTATATTCAGTGTATGATTAAGTGATTGATGGTTCTTTATTTTGAGTGGTCTTTATGTGAGGCAGGATGGTGGTCTTGTATAAGGCCTAGACTTGTGTCACATAAAGCCACGTATACTTTAACATTTGCATACGTAGAGAAGATTTAATTATTAATGGTCGAGGCCAGTCTTGAAAGCTGTTAGAGCAAGAGACTTGATTGGGAACCTGTTTTCTGCACGTACCTTGTGTTTTCAAGTAAAGTGTTCTGACAGTTATCAGCATCCTGAGCTAGCACGAGGTCGTCATCATGGTGACGGTTCGGGGTGCAGGGTTCGTAGCCATAACATTAAGGTCTCTCAGTGAATTTACTGGTCAGTTACTGGCGCCTGGAAATGTCCCGATGACGTACGGCTCACAGTGGCTCAACGTTAGAGAATGGTATAAGTACTTCTGGTTTTGGAAGACATTTTGTGCAGCAGGAGGGGTTCTACTGCAGGACTGCCCTGTGGTGAAAGATTGATCCTGTTCTCCCTTTTGCAAAAGATTATTTTAAAATAAAAGCCTTTGTTTCTGGGTGAAGACTTCTTGTCAGTTTGCTGATTTTCTCATCGGCGTTACACCACCACTGCAAATAGGTCAGTCCCCACATATACAGCTTTAAGCAGCAGTTGTAGGGTCTCGGCAGTCATTAAAAAATCAGACATTTGAGTTTGCTGAATCAGAGAAAAACATCAGTTATGAAATGGAGCCGTAAACAGGTGATATCAGGAAATAAAGTCAGATGAGGGTAGAGAAGAGATAACACATTAAATTAATGGCCAGGCATGAGTTTTTTACTTTTGTTACTGAATGCAAATATGGATTTGGATGAAGGAAGCAACTTGATCTACTGTTTGGTAAAGTCTGGGTCAGGCTGAGCAAACAAGGCAGTGTTTTGTAGTTGTAATCCTGTAAACCCTGGGATAAGCCCAAAATAAATGTTGAAGACTGAATGGCACTATGAAGACAAAGCCACCTCAAAGTTCAGCCAAATGAAAGGTTTTTGAATGTTCACTGTTTGTCCAAAAGTCTCTAGAAACTACGTCTAATTAGCAAATTCAGCCCCTTTAAAGTCCACCCCATGCACACGGACAGTTTGCATTTCCAGTAGATAGGATGCTCTGGAGCAGCTGCATTTGAGCCACCAATGATAAGCATTAGCTAAAGAGGTATACAACCTTTCAGCACTGGGCTGTGGAGCCATGGAACCTTAAGTGTGAGCTGGAGTAGGGTTTATGATCAAGAATTACTCAGTACCTGACCTCATTAGCCTATAGAACGTGAGCGGCATGGATCCGGGCCGAAAGCCCAACAAACGGTAAATCATAGTCATATGGCAAAACAGCTCTTTAAATGAAAGTTCCCCCAGTTTGTGTTGATGTCATGCTGAGCTTTGTTTGGTGTTTCTAGGTCATGTAGAAGTTGTCATTTTAAAAAACGTAATAATAACTGCTGCTGGGTTTTTAAAAAATGGTGTGTTACGTCCCGGGACTGGCTCAAATCAGAATATTAAATATTAAACACGGACGTGAGGAGAACAAGACCTCAACACATGGGATGTAAACTATTTACAAGGTTTTATCTATGTACAACACCAAGACAAGGAAGATGTACCAATATATATACACACAAGTATTTACAGTTAATATACACCGTTCTAGGATGGGACTATAGACAACACCAACAAAAAGAAATAAACAAAAGATAAAGTTGGTGTTGTCTATATTTTTATTTATAATGGGCATCATTATAAACAAAAATGCCCAAATGTATTTTATTTTAGGTCTTAAAAAATAAATGGAAGAGCACAAGATCTCTGAATCAGCAAGAACTTTCAGGATAGTGGCCCCCCTAAGTGGGTGGGGAAAACCCACAGAGGGTGGGGGTCCAAAGAGCGACCGGGCGGTGGTGCGCCCAGAGAAAGAGCAGCAGAGGGTGAGCATCTAGGAGAACAAATAAGATAAGACGACTGTTTAGAGTGTTTTTATTTCTTGAAATAGTATTTAGCTAATACACTCTGAGTTCTAAGGGTTAATGTCCTTGTAGCTGTAATCAAGTCCTCCTAACAATGTTCCAACATCTAATATAATGTTCTCAGAAGGGTAGATGCTCTTATTGCAGCAAAACGGGGACAAACTACTTATTAATACCACTGATGAGCAAGGAAGAGCGAGGAAGGCTGGATGAGCAAGTGTGTACAAACCTGTGGGTGTACAGCTTATATATGTTAAATGATTATAGGAAAATTGCAGTATAGCTTGTATACTTATATACTCACAGCAGCTCTTTTAGTCAGTTTCATTATTGCTACTGTTGCTGTAGTAGCTGTAGTTACTGCTCTTCATCTTGTTTGTTCAACCAGAAACTTAATCACGAAAAGTCATGTTGCGGGTTAATTACTATTTTCCCTCGTATTCGTGAATAAATGCCACAGATGCCTATTTTCCTGTCTCGTCATTGTTTTTTTGTCTTGCCTCTGATTGTTTCTTTCTTTCTTTTTTTGCTCCTATTGACATTGGACGCCCTGCACTGATGGCGCTGATTAACCATGATGTTTCAGAAATTCACTGCCAGATAGTTCTGATAGGCTTGTTGCTTTTTTTCAGACAGTGATGGCAGGGGTTTGAAAAAGTGATAGTGAGATAGAGAGGGGGAGGAAAAAAATGCTGCTGTGTGGGGAGAGGTATGAGGAGTCGCCGAGTCTTTGTCCTGCTGTGTGTGTGAAGCGGCTGGGGGGGAATTGAAGTGCAGATTGTTTTGGAGATACTCCTCGCCAGGGCAGCTCTGGGGAGGCCATTGAGCACATCCTGAAGCCCCAGACAGTCCAACCCTGAAAACACCTCATTTCTGAAACTTGGGAGATGAAGAGACCTGCTGCGAGCTTAAAATGTAAATGACCTGCACTCACCCGGAACCCCACTGAGTCCTGCAGAACTCTGCTGCCGGGGTTTTGTTTGTTTCCTGGTGTTTATTTACGTAAATGAATCGATGTGCTGCCACACACCTGACTGCAGTAGTGTAAAGAAATCAATAAAATAAGTTTGTGCTGCATTAGAGCTCAAAGCAGCCAGAATGTTTGGTGGAGAACTTTTGAGACTTTGGAAGTTCATTATGTTGTAACAGCCTCGAGCCCTTTGTGTTTTGTTATTTTATCCTCCCGGCCTAAAAGGGGCACTATGGGGAGTTACCAGCCATTCTCTAATAAAAGAGGAAACCAAAGCTAAGGCTAGGAGGTTAAGAGACTTCTAGAGGGCTGTAGTTGTCGAGTGGTGACCTGGCGCAGGATCTTGGTATTCTGGTGCACAAATGGGTTCTTTTGTCTTTATATATAAATGTATTTTTGGTATAGTTTCTGATAAGCTGCCGGCGTTTCCTCATGCCAAAAGCCATCTTCTTTGGACTGAATGTTTGATGTATATTTTGTAAAGGTCTCCTATAATGAAGCAGACAGAGTTGCTTCAAACTTGAGCTATCTTATTTGGACCTTTTTTGGTTTGTATATATTTTTGGGGATTGCTACAGTGGACTATGAACTGAGCTGGACTCAAACAACTTCAGTTAACGAAGAGGAAAGCCAGACAGCTAAAGACTGTACAGATGACTGTGTGTGTGGTTGTAAGTCAGTTTGTGTTTTGATAAAAGCTAAAAAGCAACACTGGTGTCTCTGGTGGCATGTTCCCTGTCCCCTTAGATTCTATGAAGGCATCATGATAGTTAGTTTGCGGTTTGTTACAATGTTTTGTACGATCTTAATGGAATGGCAGAGTTTGAGTGAATGGTAGCTTGCAATGCGCCCCTTGTGGCGCTGTAACATGCCCTGTTATCTGCTGAGCTGGTTTATCGATTTCTGAAACAAGGCATAAAGAAGCATAAAGAATTGCACTCCTCTCCGAGTGTTGCTTGTCAGCAGGCCTCTTGTATCTTCCAGGGCATCGTTTATTTAAGCCTCAGTCGTCTCCACCCAAAGGGACAGTTGTTTTATGAGCAAGATTCAGATGTTTTGTGATTACGGCCTTAGCTTGTTCCCATTTCACAACTGAACAGCTCAGTGGACACCCCAGCAGTGGGAGAGGGGACGAGAGAGGCAGAGAAAGAGCGAGTGAGAGAGAGAGGGAGAAAATATCATGCAGTTCACTCTAGGCATATCCATGGAGAACTTAATCTGTTTCATCAATATAGTTTTGGATGACAATACTCAACATTCATATGAGAAATTACAAAATGAGGTCATATTTATCCTGGTTTATAATCCATAATAAACCACAGAAATAACCCCAGGTTATGTTAATTCCATTCTATGAAATGAACCACATAAACAACTTCAGGTTATATTCAGTGGTGACTTTTACCATCATGCAAACCAAACAAATACAAGGGGCCTTAGAGGGTAGTGGTCCCCCTGCTAATAAGAAGTAATTGTCTGAATAAACTAGATTGCATTTCCATGAGAAAATGTGAAGTGTGCGTGCGTGTTTACTATAAAACCAGTGTTTGGAGACATCCCAACATTGATTTTATGGGCAACAAAAAGTTTCTGTTAAAAAAAAAATCTTGCAACATTGATTTGAACTGACACTCTTCTGATTCTCTTCATTCAGTGCCTGGCATCTTACCACTGAACCACGAAGGGGGAATTTACTCTGGCTCTTACCAAACCATTTATGGTTAAGGACAGCTGAATGGATAGCCACATTCTTCACAGTCACAGCAATCAACTGCAGAGGAGGTAATCCTTCTTACTGCCCGGCACTTGGTCAGCAATGTTGACTGACAAACATGGAGGACATAATCAAGGAGTCCAACCCAGAATGGTTAAATTCTTTGTGCTGTAAAAAACAAACATGGCGGGGTGGAGGTAGGGGGGTTGTTGGGGGTGTTAGCTCCTTACAGTATATAAGTGTCTCATTCATGTTATTTCTGATTTTATGTATGCAACTTTCAGCTTTTTTAACCCATAGAATTCAAGTGGCATAGATCCGTGGCGGAAGCGCAACAAATGGTAAATTGTCCCCATGCGGCAAATCAGCTCCTCCTATGGAAGTTCCCCTGTTTGTGTTTATGCTCAAGACGTCAGACATCATTCTGAACTTTGTTTGGTGTTCCTGTGTCACATAGAACCAAAGTTACTGGCATTTAAAAAACACGTAATAATAATCATGTGTAATAAATGCACATAAAGAACAAACATGGCCAAATTGATTTTACTTTAGGTCTTAGAGGCAAACAGAAAAAAAGCTTTGATCTGGGAGAACTTTCAGTATGGTCTCTACCCATGAGTGCACTGTGAGAAAGAGCAGCGACCAGTGATCATGTAGGAGAACAAACATTGGTTTTAGACTGATTTTACACCGCTTCTATTAGTTATGATCAGATTTCTCGTATACAGTCTGAATTCTAAGGGTTAAACAACCAAAGTGTTTGTCCTGTCACTTCAAGAAGTTCCTTCGTGTGCCTTTATTTTTAAGATATTCTGCATCACTGTTTTCATTGCATATAAAAAATAGCAGCGAATAACGTTTGTTTGTTTACTTATTTATTTATTTATTAATCAGGCACACCTGACAGTCTTTCACAGAATAATATAATTAGAGGGATGACACTAATTACTAAAATAATGATGATTCATCAAATAGAATGGAAAACTGACAGCATACCTGTAAAGTGTTCGGTCAAGGCATCATGCTCGAGGCATGTAAAATGATAAAGAGGGTTCAAATCAGGTTGAATGAAACGGCAGTTATGTTTAACTGTCAGCAGAGCTGCAGTTCGACAGAAAAGCGACGCAGTCAATGAAAATGAGCCAGAAGGAGGTGGTGGTGGGGTGGGGTGGGGTGGGGTGGCGGTAAGGAAATACAGCAACCCGTTTCCTTCCATTCATTTTCTGCCATGGCACATTCGATACCTGCTGGGAATTAGCTTGTCGATAAAAGGCCATTACAGTCGGCACGGTGGGATTGCACCTAGCATTCAATTGTCTCTGCAGCCATTTATTTGAAACCACACCGCCTCCCTTGCCTCTGAGAGGAGGAGAGAGAGAGAGACAGAGAAAGGGAGAAAGATAGAGAGAAAGGCAATGAGAGAATAAGGGCAGGGAGAGGTTGTAAGCGGAGCAACAAGCGAGCGCAAATGGAAATCTTCCTCAATCATTTCGCAGTTTGCAGCTTTTCAGGTGTGAAATGCTATTCACAGCAGTGTGTGTGCTAAGCTTACCCAAACATGACTGAGCAGTTTTTCTTTCTCTCTGCGTGTGAACCCACACCCACTCTTGGCTTCACGTTTACGTGTATCAGACAGATGGATTTTAATAAAACAAGCTCATCCATGCGCTTCCAAAGCAGGGTGGTATTTCACCATGCAGACTCTAACACTGGAGGACTGTCATGCTCTGGAATGGCCTGAGAAGCAATTAACTGACAAAGGGCAAGCGGGCATGCCAAGGGTGGCAGAGCTCCAGAAACTGCCATCTAATCAGTGTCTGATGGCTGGTGTGGGATCAGAGCTGTAGATAAGTGCAAATGATTGAATGACCACAGCAAGTGTGTACATTTTGCAGTGGTTTCTAGTACTGATTTCACCCCTTGCACACACTTTGCACATTGATCCCATCTGGCAGACCCTATCGCAGCATTAAAGCCCGACTGGCCAGACACCTGAACTGTGAACTGCCTCAACTTTCCACGTTTGCATGTTACATCAGAAACCTTTACTGATCCCAGAGAGAAAAAAAAACAATATTAAATACCAAGTCAAAAAAAATCCAATAAAAATCTGCAGAAAAACCTCAGCATACACACTGCTAGGTATAAATAATGTAGACAAGTAACTTACAGTTATTGGAATTACTAGACACAAATACTGGTTAGGAGTACGTTATTGCACGTAAAAGAGATCAGTAGTAGATCATTGATGCACTTATGTCAAGAAGTTGTGATATTTTGCATAGTAAGATCAGTGCACATAATAGTAATAAGGTACTGCACATAACAAAACAATTCAGCAGTAAAATAAGAAAACTTAATATGATGTTGCCCATGGTAGGACGATTGTACATTATGATAATGTTTTAACACCTGATACGTACCTTGCACAATATTGCATGATATGGCGTAATCAGTGTAATTAACATATGTATTTATACCATTTAGCATGCACGTTTAGATTGACCAGCAAAGATGCTTTGCCTGTTTGGAAAACATCTTTGCTAACAGCTGGCCATAAAGCTTGCCAGAAACAAGAGCCAGTGCCCATACCTGAATACATGGACACATGGCCCAAAGTATTCAGACCCATTCTAATTAGGGAATTCAGCTGCATTAAGGTACAAGTGACATAAGCATTCCATTGCATGTGCACATAGCTTTATGATCTCAATTGAAAAGCACTTTAAACTGAATGGGATGCTCTGCAGCAGCTGCACATGAGCCTGAGGTTACGGGACACTTGCCAAGGGGCAACTAGAGGGACATGAAGCCCACTATTAGGCTTTTCACTGAAGAGATGGAGCACAACGGAGTGCCTTTGAGATTATTTGGAGTGGTATTTGTCATCCAGTACTAGTCATCCAACATCTGGCCTCATTAATGCTCTTGTCTGAATGCAACCAAATCTCCACTACAATATTTCAAGCTTTTCCAGAGGAGTAGAGGGACAAACTTTGGGACAAACTTTGAATCCGAACAGGATTTGAGCATTTTTAACTGTGTAGGAAAGTATCAGAGGCTTGTCTAATGTGAGCATTAGATAGATTGAATTCTCTGAATGTACAGGTAATACTTCACATCCTGAACATCTGTACAGTGTTATACATAAAGTGGAAACATTGCATGCTTCAGAGGCACTATTGAGATGCTTTAAACATAGCCACATGTGAGAATTGT
Source organism: Hydrocynus forskahlii (assembly GCA_037974365.1). Taxonomy (NCBI): domain Eukaryota; kingdom Metazoa; phylum Chordata; class Actinopteri; order Characiformes; family Alestidae; genus Hydrocynus; species Hydrocynus forskahlii. Next base: position 8,595 of record JBBPCX010014180.1, on the reverse strand, counting down.
TTCCCCACTTGCTTTAATAGTGAGCCTTAAAGCCAAACAAAACATGATAAACCATGGGTTCGTTATCTCTATGCAGCAGTGGAGATAGTAGAGCTTTACCTCTGGTTCCCCCATATTCTACAGCAAGTGTAATTCATAGCAGTTTACACTGATGCTCTTGATTATGGCAGAAACTTCTTGGAACATTGGGTTACTGACCTCCAGGTCAGGAGGGCACCTGGCAGTAAAAGCGGCATGCAAGAAAATGAAGGGAAAGACAAAATTCTTTCTACATCCTCCACAAGAAGTGAAGTCGCTGCTGGGCTTTCTTGGCCAGGCAGGTAGTGTTGTGAGGGCAGGTGAGGTAATTGATGATAAGCATGCCACAGAACTTTTCAAACTTTTCAAACAGAAAAAACATTTGCCTAAATTCTTTACACATTCTGATTCAGTTCCTCTTTACCAACAAGCTTTGTTTTTGTTTAAATGACAAAAAAATGACTCTTTAACTCTTGGAACATGAGCACAAAAACACCAAAATTATTTTAGGTCTTAGAAATAAATATTCCAATATTACTCATAAGCCCTGAGTTCCAAGGGTTAAACAAGAACAGATTTTTAAAGCTGTTCTATGGAATGCAAGGAGATTTCTAGGCATAGGCAATCAAGTTAGTTACCTAGAGTAGCACCATCTGAGGGGGTGATGAACGTTTTTTTAAGTAGTTCTGTGGCATGTTGGGGAGTTTCTAGGCATAGACAATCTAGCGAGTTGCCTAGGCCAGTTTTTCAGCAGGAGCTGTCATCTAACATTGCCTAAAGCGTAGTGTTTTTTGTTTGTTTCTAAGACCTAAAATAAAAGAAATCCTCCCTACACTGTCCACACCCCATTGCCGAAAACCTTGGCAGACACTCACCATTCATGAAACTCCCTGCTTTCGGTCATTAAATTTCCCCAAAGAACACATGGCATCTTTATATTTAAGAGAAGTCTTGTACCGTCTTTCCAAGTCAGCTCATGTTCGACACTGACCTGCACAATTCTGCCAGATAAGAACGTACAGTTGGTGAGACACCGGGATGCATGTAATGCTTTGAAAAGTTGATATCAAAAGAGATATCTAGAGAAGATCGCTCATGCACTAAATTACACTGTTAGATACCTGAGCCACATCCACTTTCTACTATACAGGCAGTGTTAGATGACAGCTCCCGCTGAAAAAAACAAACCATTAACGTGCTAAAATTCAATTGCTACAGCAATTGCTAATGCTAATAATGCAATAAGATCATGTTCTTTCGGTAGTGTTGTGTTACATTAATTGCAATGCAAGACCTCAGAAAGCAAGTCTGGTTACACTGAGTGGAACAAGCATCCATAACAGGGCTGAGTATATCACTGCCTTTCCTCATGGTGTTAACCAATATGAGCTCTTATCAGGATATGTTCGCAGAAGGGAAATGCAGTGAAAGGCACAGACTGACAGGCTGGAGCACTTGATGATTAAAAATTTGGCAGCATGTCTAAAGCATTCTGCTGCAGTGCTGCCGAATGAGAGCATGACAACTAATGAATGTAGTACAGTGTGTGGTAACATTAGACCAGATATAAAGTATTGACAATAGTTTAAATGGAGAGAGAGAGAGAGAGAGAGAGAGAGAGAGAGAGAGAGAGAGAGAATGCGTGTGTGTGTGTGTGTGTTTTGTGTGTGTGTGTGTGTGTGTGTATATGTGTGTAAGTTCATGGAGATCTGCGTTTGTGGGAACTGAAAATTCTGTTGCTGTTGGTTTGATTAGACCTTGGAACCAGTAAATATTTGAGTTTTAGACATTTATGTAGCTCAGATTTCAGGGCTAAGCACCTGGTGATGGGCAAAAGTAGCGAGAATGTAATTAAGAATTTCCACATGTTTTTTACATGCATGATTGAGATGATTGTTCAAATATATAGATGACAGCCATCCTTAATGCTGCAAACATTAAAATAACAGATTGCTTATTTTCCCCACCAAACTATAAGTCCTCTAAGTCCTCATCACCAACAGATCATTTCTAACTTGCACCCTGTGGGCCTGGAAATTGTCTTTTCTTTGGTCAAATTTTGACTCTTGGTGACATAGTCAGGAATCAAAATAGCTTCAGACTAAATGGCAGTAGGCATTACTGCATCCCACTCAAAAAATCTTCCAGGAAGCCTCAGTCTCTCTCTCTCTCTCTCTCTCTCTCACAAACAAAACCCTTTCTCATTCATGAAATGCAGGCTGATGCAACAGAGTCTTGTGCCTGTATCATAGACAACTAGATGACAACATATCTAGAAAAACAGAGATGCTGGTGGGAGGACCTTTACAGAACGGAACTTACACTCAGAGGTAAAGTAAAGTTTCCCTTATAGTCACAGTATAGCCACTACAGCACAGTGTGAAATTCTTTCCCTGCATTTAACCCATTCACCAAGTGAAGCAGTGGGCAGCCAGTGACGCAGTGACCTTCGGATTGCAGGGGCAACTTCCTAACCACAGGTCACCACCTGCCCCAAACTACTTGCAGTGTGAATTCAAACCAATGCTTCTTCAGATTCTGCCACTGCACCACACGCCATTTTGAAATTTTGGGATGTGACCTGGGAGTGGCTAAGTACTTGGCTGCCACAAGGCTGTTTTCAAAAATAAAACTCATGAGAGTGGTAGTTACCTAGCGGGTAAAACACTTGCCTGTAAACCCAATGACCACAAAGATTTTTGGGGGTTTTGTAGGCTGAAATGCAGCAGGATGGAGATATCCATGCACTTGTGGTGAACAAACCAAACTGACCGAACAAGGATACAAGGAACTGGAAAAACAAACAGAGGAACTAATACTGAAGATTAAATAAGACGATTAGGAACTAATTCAGCAGGACATGCAGAAAAACAGACAGGGCAGGGAAGCAATCAAATAAAATGTCCAAGACAGACTGATGGACTGACGTTCTTTGCAAAACCCAAACAAATTTGAATAAGGATGTAAATGAAGGGCAGCTGGTGGCCCGATGGTTAGTGAGTTGCCCCTGTGACTGGAAGGTTGTGGGACTGCCAGTGGCACCACTGAGGTACTCTTGTGCAAGCTGCTATCCCTGCACACTGCTCCCCGGGTGCTACATCACTGGTTCCACTGCTTCCCTCACCTGACAAAACCACAACAGTCACTGCTTTTTCCTACCAGTCCTTCTCCTCCCTTCTGTCACCTGGAAACTGATTTGGTGGTGCCATCTGGGTGGTTGTCCCAGTATTGGCGGAGATGTGAGAACTGCTCCAAACACCTGCCAAAGTGGCTTCCAGTAGAGGATACACAAGTGTATACCACCCTGGAAGGCTGTTTCCATGGCAGATTAATACTCCTCCTTTTCCCTTTTAACTGCTCCTCTCCTAATCTGGAAGAGGAGTGAAGAGCTGGAGAGGAGCAGGAGGGATGGAAAGAACAACGGGGATAGAAAACGGGACAGTTGGTTCACTTAATCAAATCTGATGGTGACTGCAGACCCAGTCACAGTGTCATCTGGTCGTAAATAGTAGTGTTAAGCCAGCACAATGAGATTTTTTGGCATTTATTACCTGTTGTCTTTTTAATATCCTGATACAGTGACATGCTGACTAGACACCTATGTGCTCCCTCTTAAAACTGTAAAATCCAGGCCTTCAAAAGGCACAAATCCACTGCTTCCTTATTTCAGGAACAATTGGGAATTAATGAACGCATTTCAACAATTCCAAACAGTAGTCGCAAACATTGTTTGCATTTGTTATTAAACCATTTAAGTCATTTAACACTAGTATTTAAGCTTCCATTTTAACTGTAGATCTATAGATAGTCGATAGATGAATGAAGCCAATCACAATAATCAAAAACACACCCTTATTACTCCTGGCAGAAAATTGTAGGTGCTAAATAGGTCCAGTCTGTTAATATGTGTTGCCTTTACCTCTGTTTAAGTTTTAAGCCTAATGTATTTTTAAGTCCACAATTCACAAAGCATTAAATATATAAACACAAACAAAACAGAACTTAAAGCATAGCTGTGTTCCTCTGTGTTGACAGTGCACTCTCAGGGTTGCCAACTCTTCCAAAAACCAATGGGCAGCCTAGAGAAAATAAATTTTCAGTGTGAGAAATCGGAGGTAAGGTGTGAGAGCGTGAGATCACAGTCAAATTCATGAGCCTCACGCTCAGTGCATGAGATTTGGAAACCCTGCACTCTATAGTGTGAACGCTGTGTCTTCACTCTTAAGATGGAAGAGAGAGCCACACCCCTGAAAATATGCTGGACCTGTTGAGAGCCTGTGACTGGCCACCAGGAGACACATTGGTCCCCTTTTGAGAAACATTTGTGATTGTCTTAGTGTGTTAATAAAACTGGAGCAACTTTAAACTGAATAAAAGTACTGGTAACTCATAAAGCTGGATGTTATGGAACCTATTATTATCACTTTTATCTACAACTTTGTCAGTGCAGCTCACTTGGAAATTCGTGGATTTGTGAAAGCCATGATGACACACCAGATTGTGTCTTGTGTGTGGTCAGTTGGTGCTGGGCTCAGGATATCCAGTGAAGTGAAGGCAACAGATTGCAATACACATTGCGACTTATTAAAAAAAACAAAAAAAAACCCCAAAACTTCAGTAAAAGCCTTTTTGGTGATTCAGCGTGACAGCACCAGGTGCTTTCTTTTGAAAACTGCTCAAATAGAATGTGAGGAGATTTCTGTCAGGAATGGGAAAAAATTGATTTTATGCCTGAACGGTTAAATGAATTACCAATTACAATAAACTTGAGTGTTTGTTAATTCATCACACTTGGATTCAATTAATCTGGCAACTATCATTTTGCACGGTCTCATTTGGTGCAGCTACATTTTCCATTCCCCAGAGTGCACCGGGTGTGTTTTATCATTTTGTGGAGTTGAGGAGAAAACCCTGAGAAGTGCCTAAATCAAGACATGCCATCACAGCTTTAAACCTTTCATTAAAACACACCAGTACTTGCTAACTCACTGTATCTCACCTGCTGTCTGTTATGTGTGTCTATATACATGAACAGCAACTAGTGCACTGCACTTTACAGCGCACATTCTATTCTATACATTTTCACACTTTAGCTCCTGTAAACACTTGTAAATGTTTGTTTACACTTGTTTACACTTGCAATGCTGATCTGAAGATATTTTCTCCATATATTTTTATTACCTAGTTCCATCCTTTCATTTTCTCCTTAATTTATTATGACTGTGTCGCACAGCCTCACAGATGTTTCAGGGGCACATTTCTCTACTGTGTATGTGGCATATATAAAACCTTGAATCTTGAACACACTGAATTATGACATTTTTCTGCAAATTTCAATGCATGATATCTATTAGAAATGGTTAACAAATTATTAAAATAGTATTATATAAGCACATAAAGAGCATCAGAATGTTTGCATGTAGCCATACACAGTTACTTAAATGTTTTCATGATAAATCTTATCACAAGCTGCTGACCTCAAACAGATAAACATGGTCTTGTCAGTGTTTCCTAGAATGCAAGGGCAGCTTATTCCCAGACCGTTACTTGCAGTTGACACTCAATTTCCAGCCTTGTTGTATAATTTCATCATTTCATCAATTCTTTAATGGATTGTTTCAGCTGTGAAGTACAAAACAACCAGCTATTATTAAATAAAGAGACAAGAGAAACGAGTTTAGGACGAGTGAGGAGGTTAAACTGAGTATGGCCATCAGGTCCAGCATGACCTCTTTTGATGATAATATCTGTTCCTTCAGAGGACAGCCCTTGTCCTGAGTGAAATTAGCATCCAAAATAGGCCTGTCCTTGTGTGTGTGTGTGTGTGTGTGTGTGTGTGTGTGTGTGTGTGTGTGTGTAAAGGCTCCGGGGAAGGGTGATGAGCTTGGTCAGTTCGGTGGCAGTTCAAGGCCACAGAATGCAAAGATCTGGTGGCAGATGTTCCATGTAATCATTACAAGAACAACATGCAGGAAAGTTTACAATTATTTTACACTCATTCATGTCATGACTGCATAAAATTATTTCAGCATTTCTATACAATTATATGTTTTATATATAATTCATGTTCAATACTGTAAAGACATAGGAGAGCTTTGAGGCTAATTTATTTAAACTCACCACTAAATACACACATACACACACACACACACACACACACACACACACACACACCAGAGATGTTCACAAGTCATTTTTACCAAGTCCAAGTCAAGTCTCAAGTCTTTGTGCTCGAGTCCAAGTCAAATCTCAAGTCTTTGAGTGGCAATGTCAAGTCAAGTCTCAAGTCTTTAGTCCCAAGCTTAACAAATTTAGAGTGTCATTTTTTCACCATTTAGCACAATTTTCACACAATTTTCACACATTTAGAGCTAAATGTGTTAAAAAAAAAAAAAAACAGTGTTACGTTTTGGTACATTTTCTTGCTGCGTAAATGTTAAATGTTACATTTAAATGTCAAATCTACGTCTAAATGTTAAATCTAAATCTAAATATATATCTAAATGTTAAACGTATATCTAAATGTTAAATCTATATCTAAATGTTAAAAATATATATCTGTGTTAAATCTTAAATCTAAATGTTGCACTCTAAATGTGGGATTTAAATGTACCATTTTTACAAACGGCGACTCTAAATGGTGCCTTTTGGAAAAACAGCAGAACAAATTTAGAGGTGCCATTTTTTCATCATTTAGCTCAATTTTCACATAATTTTCACACATTTAGAGCTAAATGTGTTAAAAAAAAACTAAATGTTGGGCTCTAAATCTAAATGTTGCACTTTTACAAATGGCGACTGTAAATGTGGGATTTTTGAGCTCTAAATGTTGAGCTCTAAATGTTTAGAAGACATGATAATTGGCCACGCCCCTTTATTTACAATTGGCTGTTACTTAGAAGGGGGCTGGACTGCGTGCTGTGATATTATGGCAAACGAGGGGTCGTTGGAAAGACCGCGATATATAAATAAATAATGCAATGAAATGAACATTGTTTATGAGTTATGACTCACGAGTCACAACACCCAAGTCCGAGTCAAGTCTCAAATTGTTGAGGGCAAGTCTAAAGTCAAGTCACAAGTTTTTGTTTGTGCGACTTAAGTTAGACTCGAGTCTGAGTCTCAGACTCGAGTCCTCATCTCTGACACACACACACATACACACACACATACACACACACATACACACACAAAGATTTCACACTTGCATACATAAACATTTACTATAGAGCATAATTTTCTACTGTCACTTTTAGAGAAACTAATGTCAGCACCAAAGAAAGAAATAAACATAACTTTTCAACTCAGATTGCAAAACTACATGAAAAATAGGCCAACTAATCTTTCCTGACCAATAATTAATATTCTACAGGGTAGCAAATGGGTGTAGGATTTCACTTGATGTGAAAGGGAAAGCCATGTCCCTCTTACTCTTACAAATAAACAACCACCCTTATAAGTTGCTGGTACAAAGACATAACCTAAGCACACCTTAACACCAGAGACTAGAGAGTCTATTATAAACTGTGTTAAAATATGCTGATAAAATACCCAACAGAAGCCTAGCCTAATATCTGAGACTTTATATATACAGTCGTAAACAAAATTATTCATACCCCTGTGTCATGGCTGCCCGTGCCGGGGGAGTGAGACGAGGCGCGGTGCAGGTTCCTTACATAAATAGGCTCGAGGGCCTGAAAACACAATGTAGAACTAAGACACATGAGGCGCCGGAAATGTGAGGGCATTGGTGAGGGATAACCAGCAACTTAAGACTTAAAGAACTTAAGTACTCAACACACTCTGACAAGAACCAATCATAAAACACAATCACTTAAACCCAACACGGGACAGCTGATAACGTAACAACAGAAACAAACACACACTTATTTCAAAATAAAAGACCCATAAACAAAAAACCCAACAATAACCCCACTGCGGCCTCTAGCGGTCGCACTGTGGGCGTCACAGTATCCCCCCTCCAAGAGCGCACCACCGCAGTCAAACCACCCCCCGCTGACCTGTGAGCCCCACACGTCCTCCCCTTCCATGGGCGCATTCGCTCCAGCCACGCAGCGGCCAGGTCGGACCGTGTGGATCCCACGTGTCAGCTCAGTAGGAATGGAGCCCCCTCGGGGGCCCACTATCCCATGTACACCCCCCTAAAAAATACACCTGTCTTTTCCCCCTCTCCAAGGGGGGCCCAGGTCCCTTCCAGGACAGCTTGCCCCAGTCTTTCTGGGAGTAAACATCCTGGTTGCAGGCTTGATTAGGCTCACGTGGCGCCAGGGAAACGTCCCTCGCTCCCGGCTCGGAAACCAGTGCGCCCATAGCATGAGCCCACGTCCCTTTCGCGGAGACGCCATGGTCGGCACGTTCTTGACCTGCTTCCTCCTGTGTGCTGGCAGGGGAGCAAACACAAACACACACTTATTTCAAAATAAAAGACTCATAAACAAAAAACCCAACAATAACCCCATTGCGGCCTCTAGCGGCCACACCCTGGCAAATTTTGACTTAGTTACTTTTATTCAACAAGCAAGTTTCTTCTTGACTGGAAATGACACAGGCGTCTCC
>JBBPCX010014151.1:0-17461 GCA_037974365.1 Hydrocynus forskahlii | reverse complement strand
GAACTGGACAGAAGAGTGAAAGCAGAGCAGCCTGTAAGTGCAGCAGCTTATGGGAACTTCTGCAGCAGAGCTGGGAGGAACTTCCTGCAGAACGAACAACGAGACACTGAACGGCTTGAATTTCAGTACAAAAACAACAGAAAAACTGGGGTGTTCTAAAACTTCTGACCGGCAGAGTAGATTTAACGGGAAAGTCCCTGAGGAGGATGAGAAGGACGGAGGAGGACGTCCAGTTCGGCGATGAAGTTACCCAGCAGGCCAGCAGGGGGCGATAAAGGACGGCATGGAGCTCAGCTGGATCCGGCCTGCGTCCTGAGATGCTGAGTTTGAAGAGAAGGAGATCTATGGGAACTGGGTGGGTGTGGCCTAGTGGGTAGGATGCTTCCCTCTGGACCAAGAGGTCAAGGGTTCGAACCCCACCTTCAGCACAGCACCACTGGGTCCCTGAGTGAGACCCGTAACCCCAGGCAGCTCCCTGTAGTTAGGGAACGGAGGGCGCTCTGGATAAAAGCGTCTGCTGAGCGCTGTAAATGAGGCCTGCGGTGCGAGGAGAGGGAGAGAGAACAGAGGAGGGAGCAGCGGGGTTCTCGTGTGGAACACACTTTCTATAGCAGTAACAAAAAAACAAAAACCGAAGAACAGTAATGGGACAGAGAGGAGCGGACTGCGATACGAACCCCCCCCCCCACCGTGTCCTAACGGGCAGACAGGGCTTTACCAGCCTTCTCCAGTCCAGCAGTCTCCACTGACGAACACAGCAGTGGGCGGAGCCTGGAGAGGGTGCTTACAGGTGTTTTCTCTTTTCTTGAATACTTTAAACCGTGTTCGGCGAGGATGAGGACTCGACAGCGTACTGACCTGCAGTGGCTCCCTCAGTGTGGTGGCCTGTGAGGGACACAGCGCGGGGTCCAGGCCGTCGGACCCCGACTCGGACGGACTCTCCGTGCGGAGGACCGAGACTCGGCTCCTCGGGTCATAGCTCTTCTCCGGGGTCGGGACCCCCGGGCTCACGGGAACCCTGTGCACCGCCCGACTGGGGTCGAGGCCCGGAGGACGGTCAGTGGAGGACGAGAGACTGTTCATCAGGTCCTTCTGCTGCTTCTTTATCCCGGCCGTCTTACTGCCAGAGCCTGAGGAACGGGGGCATTTATTAATAGAACAGTCACAACGAAACATGAAAAGACACAAAAATAAGGTTTTTTCCACAGGGAAGGAGACTTTAAAACTCTACTAGAGTACACTTCTGTGAGCATGTGTGAAGTGTGATGGCGTGGTCGCTATAAAACCAGTGTTTGGAGAAACAGACATTGATTTTAAGACAAAAAAAAAAAAAGTTTGTGTTAAATAAATTCTGTTAAATAAAATATACTCTCGAACCAGCGTCTTCTGACTCTCTTCATTCAGAACCGTGTTTTACCGCTGAACCACGTGGGGGTGGGTTCAAATACTTAAATGATCAATACTTGGTCCCTGGTCAACTCATCAAAAATCTGAATAGACCTACGACACACCAGATTTTGGCAAAATTCAACAGAGAGACAGCAAATTCCAGATATAAAAACATATATAGCAACAATACTACTACTACTACTAATAATAATAGTAACTATAATAACAACAGTAATACTAACAATAATAATAATAATACTAACAATAATAATATCAATAATAATAATAATAGTAACAATAATAACAATAATAGCAATAATAATAATAATAGTAACAATAATAACAGCAATAATAATAACAATAATAATAATAAAAGTAGCAATAATAACAACAACAATAATAAAAGGAACAATAATAATAATAATAATAATAATAATAACAATAACTATAATAATGTGACACAGTCACCCTCTCACCGCTGGACGTTATGGATGTTGTAGGTTTGATGGTACGTATGTTGTACGGTTCAGGACGGGTAATGAAATTCAATATATTTCCTAACTACTATTATTATTTACTAATTAACAGTTACTAACGTCCAAAACCAAACTGATGACCTCACACTGAACCACATTTCGTGGTTTAAGACGCGCCGTCAGAAGGTCCTGAGGCACCGGCGCCCCCGGCAGGCGTGCAGCAGTAAAACTGTGACGAAGCCCCCCGGCTCCAGGTTATTAGTAAACCGAACGTGTTCCACCCCCGAACAGACACTGTCATATAATACAAACTCTTCAGTCTGACGGTGATAAACCGTATCATTACACATAAAACCGAGCTCTAGTGTCCCCAAATACCCTCACACCTGGACCTGCCTCACACACACACACACACAAACACACACACACACACACACACAGAGTACGCCTGTAACACACTGTGTGTGTGTGTGTGTGCGCTTGTGTGTGTGTGTGCGCTTGTGTGTGTGTGTGCGCATGTGCGTGTGCGTGTGTGTGTGTGTGTGTGTGTGTGTGTGCGCTTGTGTGTGTGTGTGTGTGTGTGCGCTTGTGTGTGTGTGTGCGCGCTTGTGTGTGCGCCTCACACTTACCGGTGCGTCCCCCTCCTCTCTTTTTCTCTGTAGTAGTTTGCTGTGTCACCCCGGAGCTCCACAGTGCTGTTAGCTGAGGGGGAAATTCAGAAAATTCCCACCTGCGGCACTTCCCACACCGGCAGGAACAGCGAGAATCTAAAGAGCTTCCTTGCGGAATAGCTCAGAGGAGCCCCGTGGGATTTTTTTTTTTTTTTCCTTTCCAGACTTTTTTTGTTCCGTTTTCTTGTTCTTTATTTACTATATCTTATTTTTCTGTCTTTTATCTGCTTTATCCTCTTTCTCTCCATCTGCCCATTTTCCTCATCCCTCCCATCCTTCCCTTCTCTCCTTCCCTTCCCTCCCCTCATTCCCTCCTTTTCCCTTCCCCTTCTTTTCCCCGATCCTATCACCCTCAATTTTTTTTCCTGCCTTGGAACTTTACCTTGGAATTTCGCTTCAGTTTTTGTCTCCATCACTGTTTTGAGGGGTGGAGATCAGACAAGGAATGCCAAACCACAAAGACTTCTGCTGAAACTCATCAGGCGAATAAAGAGCATTTTGCTATTTAGACATCCAGCTTGCTCCTGCCACACCTGGTCAAGGTGTGAACATATACAGCCTTCTCTGGACAGAGCTTGCACAACGGTGAGTTTTTTGCATCCCTCTTACTGTGTGTAATCTCTTTATCCTTATGTTGGCGTAATCCCCTGGGGTTTTATGGCGGGCGTGATAAGTTAACCTGCATCTAAACCTATACCTGGATACACGCCATTTCTAATTAGGGCTGTTACTAATGATCTTATTGTTAATCCAGCAATTATTTTGATGCTTAATTGAAAAAATCAAGGTTTAACCTTTTAAACTAAAACAGAATTCTAAAATATTCTTTAGGATTTAGGGCACTTTTCAGGGTTATTTGACTTTGGTGTGAATGAAACTTCAATTGTAAACCCAGAGAGAAGTGGTTTCATTTTAAATTTGTTTCTTTAGCATGAAAGCAACTTCAAGGATGGAAATCAACACAGGGCTGTGATCCCAGGACTGAAGGGTCAAACTGAGAAAACTGACTTTCTATTATGTACTGTAGTGGCCTACCAGACGATAACAAAAATAATAAAGTCCTGGAGCTAAAGCCACACCAGGTTTCTCACCAGCCTGTTTCTTTAAAAAACTGGAGGAAGAGCTAGTATGGGATAAACCGTGTTTGATTTAAAAGAATGTTCACTGCTGAGCACACACTTGCACTGATCTGTGGATTTTGGTTTTATATATAAATTGTGAACCAAGCCGATTGTTTGAGAAGGTAAGTTTTAATCATTTACTGGTTAGTTGGTTAATTTTGAGTCATTTTGACAGCTCTACTCACTATATTCTACTTAACTCCAACCTATGCACTTAAGTTTGTTTCGCATGTGTTACATATTACTGCTGGACACCAAGGCTGGATTTACAAAATGGACTATAAGGCTCAGATTTGCTTTTTTTTTGTTACTTCTTTGGAGTCATGTTTAGACAGGCTATCAGTGTGAGCCTTTGTTGGAATGTGGATACAGTCCAGATTCTGACACTTGACCATGTGGTCTGATTTTTGATGTGAAGGGGAATCTATCAGCCGAGACCCTGGACACTAAATCTGCTGCGCTGGTGTGAATAATTGAGACTTAGCCGGATATCAGTGCACAATGTATTGTTTAATTGTTGTTGCCATTTTTTTTGGGCTTTTGGAGCAACGGCGTCTCAGAAGGCTTCAAATGCAAATGACCTCTCTCTTCCTGGTCATATTACCATGTTTTGTTGATTGTCAAAGTGAAAATAAGTTACAAAGAACAAACATTTTAAGGCACGCTTACTGTTTTGTTTGCTGAATTTAACGTATGGCATTAGGGGCTAAGAAATAAAATTTGTGCACTGAAATTAAGACAAGCCTTTATTAGTCCCACGGATGGGAGGTTTGCACAAGAGAAGAAAGTAAAATCCGCATAACCTCTAAAAACTATACAATATAACATTTATAATATATCCTATAAAAGAACTATACGCTGAAAAAAATTATACAAAAAAATAAGTATTCATACACAGGGGGTATCCTCAGATGCCTATTAGCAGGAGACATTGAATGATAACAGAAAATGCCGTATTTAAGCTCTCTGTAAAGGGCGTTAATTTAGTTTCAGTTCAACAAAACAGGTAGATTGACAGAGGGCGCTGAAACCTTTCCACAAGTCTGTAGCAATAGAAGTAATACTAGTCATTTTTTTCAAAATCGTGTAGCACCAGTGGTCACACAGTTAGTCTGAATATATGGTGGATGTGTCTGCAGTTCCTGTCACGGTCTGTGTAAATAGTTTCGACTCAATCTGCTGTAGGTGTTTGCTGTTTGCTGTGCCTGTTTCTGTTTTGGTTTCACTCATAAATGTAAAGGTTAGGACTTGCTGTTCCTCCCGAGTCTCTGATCGTCTCTGCAGTCAGCTGCCACGGGCAGCAGTGAAACCGGAGTGAGCTGGCGAGCGTCACTGCTGTGCCGGCATGTCCATGCTTGGCACACACTCTCTCCGTTTACATTTGGGATGCCTCGTGATGCGACACCGCGGGAATTGGCAGGCCAATAAATGCTCTGACTTATAGACTCACTGCTCGACATCTGACCTACAGAAGCACATCATTTGAAACTGTTGGATTTGAACCACTGCTCTTCTCGATAGGCTGCTATTAGTGATCGGTTTATTCAAAACAAGTTTTTGAATACTTCCTTCTGTAGTAAAAACTTTCTGTAATATTTGAAAGCTTATGATGCTTCATTCACATCTAAGTAAAACCAGTCAAAGTGCACCTTTCACTAAATCCCTCTTTTAAATACAGAAGCTTTCAGAATTACTGTAAAATTGTTTTAAATCAGATGCTCAAGGGGAAGGGAAGTGAAATTGAACCTTTTGTCTAAATTGAAGATGTTGGGAGAAATTTTGATACTTTAGATACTTTAGTACCATTAAGAGGAAGTTCTTTTGTACTAGCCTAGTATAAATATTAATAGCGCTTTATGCCTATAATAGAGTAGTAATATTTAACCAAGAGTATCTTAAGGGCAACTAATTTGTGTACTTATGTCTGCCATTGGCCTTCTCTAGTTGCAAGACTTCCAGTGTGCCAGTCCCTTGCAGTGTTGCTGATATGCAGTAGTTTTATGCGGCCAGGGAAAGGATTTAAAACTCAATGATAAGTTTAGTTTTGTCTGTAAAAAGACTACATAACATTGGACTATGTACAAAGACGTGTGAATACAGTAAAACATGATATTGCATGTCCTACTTTTGTTAGGTTACTATTTTGCTTAGAAGAATCCAGTTATAAGAACACAGGTTTAGGCCCAGACCTTCATTGGCAGCACCTGTTTTACTATAGAGATGTTTTGATTAGACTTTGGCTTGGATGGTACCTTCCTTAAGGACCGTTCTGGAAATGTTTAAGCTAATACACACCAAATTCCAATGTGGTGTTTTTTTTTTCAGTTATTGGTATTTTAGTGTTCTAAAATTTACAGCTGGCTTAACATTTCTGTGCTGTACTGTACATTAAATACCTTCTAAATGCAATCTGCTGCTGATATGAGTCATCGTGACTTGAACTCTCCTCATGAAGTTAATACTGTAGGTTCCTGTTCCTGAAGATCACTCCAGCAGACGTCTATTGAATTTGAGACAAGGCAGAACCCTCTAACCTCAGTCTGTGAAACACTAACCCTGCCCTGGAGCTGCCCTCTGACTTGTGTTCTTAATTAATAACCAGTGGGGTACAAATGATGCATGTTTAAGTATTTGTGTGTGTTTTTCTGATAACCATTTACAAGTGGAAATGAACAGTAAATCATTTTCTTAACTGAAGGCGACACGGTTTCTGTCGTTCGTTAAGTGGCGCAAACCTAGGAGGGTGATGTTACCATTACCCACCATTATTTGGCAGTTAGACAGGAACTGGAGACTAATTTTAAGTGATACTCTTAGGCTAATTGGCCTTTCTGGACTCAGGTCTTGCCAAATAATCTAGTCAAACTGTTGGTTTTGAACTGCGTGACTTCAGAGTCTGTGGAGGAATTGCATGCAGATCACCATTCTTTGTGAAATGAAATCCCCTACAGTTTTGTTTTGTAGTTGGTAGCTTAGATCAGATGGCACTGATGACCCTCTGACAGTGTGCGCATGGCTCTTGGCCAGGCTCTGATATTGCAGCTGTTGCTTTAGTCACACCTGCCTGCTCTTTCAAAGTAAACAGTCTTATATACTGTCTGTGCTTAGCCTCAGTTCAATCTTGTCCCTGCATTGTCTATTCCAGCAATGCTTTTAAAGTCATAGTCAGGATGTTTCATTTGCTTTTGCTTGTTTCAAGGCAAAATACACTATATGCCCACTGTATACACCATGAAATCTGCTCATCCAACGCTAATAGAAACGATGACACGACGGATTAAAAACCTGCAGAATATGGTACAAACCAAGTAGTACTAGACCCTGTAATGATCTCAAAAGATCAGAAATCTGGGATTGTCGGTTTGCTTTGTCTGAAGTGCTCCCCTGTTCGGTGTGAGCTTGCTTTGCTCTCAGTAGTTTCATGTCCATATTCCAACATACTTTGTAAAATTAATCAATAGTTTTTACTTCCTGATGCAGGAATATTTATATAGATATAAATCTAGAGGTATATCGGTATTTCTGTGAATTATGACTGTTTAGCTGCTGCGTGCTTTATTTGGCTCTTGAAATGACCCACATAAAATCAACATACTTTGCTACTTTGAGGGTGTTGTATTGGGCAATAAAACTACGAGGTGCAATCTTAATGAGCAGCAGACACCAATCTTGGGTGTTACTATGGCACTTTGCAGTGCCAACATTTTGCTAAACAATCTTCTATTAAGTCTTTACACTTCGTGATAGAATTGCTGTGAGGAGTTCTTTGCATTCAGCCACTAGAGTGTTACTGAGATCAGGCAGTGATGTTGGTTGATTAGCACTGTGTCAGTTCTGGATCCCAGAGGTATTGGATAGAACTCTATCACTTCAGAGAATGCAGTTCCACAGCTCCAAAGCCCAACACTGGGGGGCCTTTACACCTCTCTGTCTGATGCCTGGTGAACTAAGATTATGTGTGCCAGCTCCAGAGCTTCTTAATCTATTGGCAATGGATTTTCAGTGACAATTATATTGCTGATATCTGTCGGCAATTTATGTACCTTAAAATAGGCCATTGTAGCCGTAGAACCAGTAGGGGTACAACTAATAGTTGAAGTAAAGGGCTGTCTGTGTGTGCAATTAGCGTATAATGAGTCCAGTCTTTCCTAATGTGTGATTTTAGATCAGTACAGCTCCTAATAAATGAATAAATACAGCTCCTTCAAAAAACTGTCATCATTAATGAACAAAAATACTATGTGCTGAGAGAAATGAGGCTTTGAATTTTGACCTCTTGATAAGAGTTAAGTTGGAGTCAGGTGTTCCATTCGATTCATTTATGGGCTTATGAATATGTTATAAAAGGAAATCTGTTCAAGTGCAGTGTAATGCAAACAAACCAGCTCAGAGGACCTCAAAAGAAAACCTGTTGAGACTCATTAGACTGGAAGCACTTGCATCTCAATCAGTCCAGTGGGTAATAGCAAATGATACATTCAGCTCCATCATTAGTCTCCTCCTTAGACTCGTCAAAGAATTTACAAAGAGGCCATGGGTGACAGCTAAGGATCTGCAGACACTGCGCACCATTATATCCATATATTTTATGAGAGAAGCACTGATCAAGACAAGTTCTTGTGTGATAGCCATATAGGAGCAGACAGACAGAACAAAGTAGCGGCTTCAAGGTTTGACAAGCTGATAGGAGCCAGGAGTCCTGAATGAGCCAGATCCCCAATTAATAAAGATGCTTAGAAATGCAGTGGCAATTCATCTGGAAAATGTAAAACCGATCCTAAATGATCAGCCGATTTCAATACTAACATATATTTTACAATGGTAACATAGTTTACCATCTATGTGGCATTTCTAGAGTAATTCTGTACATAAACAGACCTAGCAAAGTGACACTGCACAATCACAGTGATTTGTCTGACAATCAGTACAGCTCCTGAAGGTTTAACCAGTAGGAGAGTTTGCTTAATCTACCCAGTGACTGTGGACAAAAAAAATCTCATTAAATAATTTAAAACCTGATTTCTATGAATGTGTTTGTTCTATAATCCATGTATGAGCCATGAATGCAAGGCAGATTAAGATGCTGTAACGAGACTTACTGTTAATCCTAGCTGCCACATCATTACCCTACATGCATTATTGCCCTGGCTTTTTAAATGAATTAGATAAGTTTCCCTCCTTGCTGTATGTTGACTTAACACTTGTTGGAAACAGTTCTATTGTCCTCTGCTGTTAACTTGGAAAAGCATTTAGATCTCTGACATTTTCACTATTCAACATTAAAGCATGATTGTACTTGCACCCATGGATGCGTGAGCAAAATGTTTTATCATGCATAGTTTTGACATTTTCCTCATTTTTTTTCTGTTAAGATGTCCAGTGCAGATATCTTGTGCACCTCTAGTGCTAGTGTAGTGCACACTGGTATCTCTCATAAAGCTGCTCAGTATATGTAGTGATAAGGATAAAGGGCCACTTGACTATGATTGCTAGACCCTTAGTCAAGTGGCCCTTTGAACCCTGCAGCATAAAAGTCCAGAATTGAAACCTGGTACCCTGTGCTGTGGCTGGAAGACCTGTTCACCACCCTAAATCCTGAGAACTGTTCTTTAAGGCTGGTTTATCTCACACAGCCGTCTGCAGTCTGGTGGTAAGTTAAACAAACTGCACACTGCCTGAGTGTATGTGCTCTCCCTGCCCTAATAAAGGCAGAATGCTGAGAGCAGAGTGAGCAGGGGAACTTCCCCAGCCCAATCCCTCCACTATACTCAGGCTCTATAGGAATTTAGGATCAGTTCTCAGCAATTACCAGAGTGAGTTTAAGAACTTTGGGGAGCTTTCCTAAATCTGGAAGTTGAGAAGCAGCAACAGCACAGTGTAGCATTTCTAATATTTTAGAATTCTTGTTCCAAGTTTATCTGCAAATTCTCAGAACTGGCTCTCATGAAAGCTAAGAGAGCCATAAAAGCTAAGAGAGCCTGACCTAAAGGACTTGTCCTCAAACAGGACCTCATCTGGGCTGACTGGGTCTATTGTGGGTTGTCATCGTGGTGATCGTTAGGTGGATAAGCAGACCCTGAGTGATGACATCCTGAACACAGTTCGACAGCGCTAGAGCCGCAAAGCTTAAAGTGCTGACCTTTAGCCTGTTTGGATGAGTGTAAATCACAGAAAAGAACAGGATACTCTGTCTTTAATTCATGCAAAATGTTAAATTTAAAATTGTACATTGATTTCTTTGTGCGGTTTCTAACCCTAAAACTGCATGTGTCCATGTGTGTCATTCGTTTACACCTTTATGTGCTGCTTTCAAAAATTGGCTGTGAATCCACAACAAATTACATTCGCATGTAAATCCTAAGTTCCACAAATAACTTGTGCTATCCTATATTGCTATACACCAATCAGCCATAACTTTAAAACTTTGGTTTGTTTTGGTCTCCCTTGTGCCATCGAAACAGCTCTGACCAGCTGAGGGATTGTTTCCACAAGGTGTCTGAAGGTGTGCTGTAGTATCTGCTCTAAGCAGCAGATCCTTAAAGTCCTTTAAGTTTTGAGTTGGCGCCTTCATCTTGACTAGTTTGCCTTGCACGTCTGATAGAAGCTCAATCAGAGTGAGATCTGGGGAAACCGAGGCCCAAGTCAACACTTTTAACTCTTTGTCACATTCCTCATCAGGGTGTATCATCACCATGGAGGTGTGTACTTGGTCTACAACAATGTTTAGGTCGATGCTACGTATCAAAATAACATCCACATGAATGAGAGGACCAAAGATTTCCAGACAGATCTTTGTCCAGAACATCACACTGCATCAGACAGCCTTTTCCCATTATGCGTCTCATAATGCCTCTTCCATTGCACCATGGTCCAGTTCTGAAGCTCGCATGCCCATAGTAGGCAAGTTGAGATGCACCAGGTGTTCTGACACGTTTCTCCCATACAACTTTATCAACTTTATCAGCAGTTTGCGCTACAGTAACTCTACTGTAGGATTTAACCAAATTAATTAGCCTTTACTCCCCAGGTGTATAAGTGAGCCTTGGGTGCCCATGGCCCTGTCACTAGTTTACTGTAGAGATGCCATCACTATTAGATCCTTGTCAGAGTTGCTCAGATCTTTACACTTGCCCACTTGTCCTTCTTAGAAAATATCAACTTCAAGTGAGTGCTCTCTTGCTGTTGCGCTAGAGAGGTGCCATTATAATGAGATGATGTTCACTCCACCTCTCAGTGGTTTTAATGTTGTGGCTTATGCGGTGTAAATAGATTCACTGACACTGAGCTGTGTAGAAAATGCTTGTTTTTGTTTGTCTTTAGTTCCAGGCGATTGAGACACTAAACCATTTTTATCACTCCTGAACATCCAACTTTTTTTTTTTGTTCCATTCCTCCTAAGAACTCTGTGATACTCAGGTCAATAATTGCTCAGCACGTCAGGGTTTTGCAGGACCATACAAAGCTGTTTTAATTCCTCTCAAGGGTCTCTCCAATGTAGTGGGTCTCAAGCCGGTCTGCAACCCCACTTGTTTTACTTACTCCCAACTCCCAACACATAGGGGTAGAGCAAAAATGTTGACTGCCTGTTTGGGGAAACCGATTGCATGAGAGAATGTGTGCTGCTTCCAGGGCAGTCATTATTAGTTAATTAAAATCTCAGAGGAAGTGCACGGTAGCCATCCCCCTCCTAACAATGTCATAGCGTAAGTGGGGTGGCCCGAGACCAATCAATAAGTGCTAGGACACTGCAGATTTGCATTGTCTAGATATCAGAGCAGGGCACAAAGATACTGTTATCAAATACCTGCATGTGAGCTGCATGTGTAATGAATGGCTAATCTTTCACTTCTTTTTGACTTCTCTTTGGATATGAGCTGCATGGCTCATTCTTGTACAGAGTTACTGTGGCATTAATAAAAAAAAACAGGGCATTTTAAAAGTATCAGGTCACATGTTGGTGCGTGTGTTCACTATAGCTATTGCAGAATACATGTGGCCTTACACTAATCCTAGAAGCTTGTGGAGGAATGTGAAATCAGCAGTGGTGTGTACGTGTGTGTACGTTTGAGACCCATGGCTTATGCTTCAGAATGCAGAGTGAACTTTGCGTGATCGGAGAAACTTCTCACTATGCTTTGATGTGGTCTGCTGTTTCCTTTTTTCCCTCCCTCATGTCAACAGTTTTGTTGCCTGGACACCACAATGGACATTCAGGGATGAAGGCATGTATCTGTTATGAATGAGGAGATTAACAAAAGCGACGGATTCTTATTCCGCATGGATAATGGAACTATAATGGCCAAGGCTGGGATTCCGGGTAAATCTTAGCATTTCATTCTCAAGGAAATGTTTACTCTTCGTAGAATACTATTTTTGTACAGAACATCCAGTAAAGCTGAAATGAAGAAAACAACAAAACATCTCAAAATCCAGCAAATTTGGACCTGAGTTGGTGAGGCCTATCAATATAATGAGCCCACTTGATTTACAAGGGCTGCCAAAGGTCTTTTTCGAGATGAACCGTGCCTTGCTTTCCGTGAGAGTAGCCGGCTGCAGGTGGGGAAGGAGCTGAGAAGAAGGCGGTCCAGCCCGAAGGTTTTACCTCAGCAGCCCAGGTCAGCCAGCAGCTCTTATGACATTTCATAAACATCCTTCTAAGAATATACATTTGAATTTGTGCAAATACTAAGCTTATACACTACACATTATAATAGGCTGTATTTAGTATAGACTACAGTTTGACTACATGGTTGTCTGTAGGTATTCTAGTCTATTAGGACTGAACTGTGTCCTATTGTCTCTCAGCTTGTGCTTTCAGGTGTAGACCTGAAAACTGCTGTCGTTTTGGTCCCATGAGATCATAACTCCGCATGTCCTAGTGATGTGCTGGTGCAGTACAGAGATCACAGAGGGCTGCCATGTGCTAATGATCCTCCAATCACAGTGTTTCTGATGGGGAGACCAATCACAGCTCCAGATGAGTTATTGGGTGTTCTGATGAATCTAGGTCTTCCAACAAAAGTCTCATTTTTAAGATGTTGATGAATCGGGGCATAAATGGTTGGGGCTAAACTACTCTAGACAGAGTAAGCAGATATTAAATTAGTTTTGTTACATCGCAAAAAATATATTTTTTAAACAGGCTGTTGTTGCTCATTTTCTGTGTATGAACTGTCTAGATGGGGGAAGTAAACGTACAATTTAAAACAATATTAGATTTAAAGCATTTTAAATTCCAGAAAAATGATGATATGGGCCCTTTTAATAACTTGAAAACCATTGCTTTCACAATTTGTAGTGGTATAATTGCAATATAGATATTTTTCAAGTATCGTGCATCTCTAGGGAATACATAGTTTTAAGAAAATTTGCTAGAACAAGCAGAATCAGCCTAGTTGTGGGTTAGTCTTATGACATCAGGGCCAGTTTCTCATCTGTGTGTCTGTGCATGTGTAAATTTATTTATGTTTACACGCACACAGAAAAGGAAACTGTATCAGTATCAAAAGACTTAACTTAGACTTTTTATTGAGCTTGGCTTCGATGAGTGTGAGGGGCTGAAATGCAAGATTTTCCTAGAATAGAACTGTAGATGGCATAATACTAATTTTCTTTAGTGATACTGATGCAGTTTGAAGTACCGGTCCCTTACCAGTCCAAATCACTCATACTCTGCTATCCCACAGATACTACAACGTGAACGTGTGCTGTGTTCTTATTGCTTAGATATTCTATGTGGACTATGTGGACTCCTTGGCAAGGCCTTGAAGTAGGTGTTTTAGTGAAGGAAGATGGATTTATGTTTCATCTTTTGGTTTTTATATTCATATCTATATTTAGAAAATGTCTTAATGCCAGGGAAACATAGATAAACAACCTACAACTGTCACCAGTAGTGTGTGGGTCCAGTCCGACATGTATGAGTGGGTCATCAGTATGTTTGCACTTGTAGAAAGGTTGACCTCAGTTCACCTTTATAAAAAGGGCGCACATGTCGGTTGGACGTGTGCCCACATTACGCAGAGGTTTGTTTATTTGTGTCTAAGACTGTGGGAGGACAGGGAACGATCAGCATGTTGAGTTTTGCTCTTTGGTGATGGCAGTGAAAGGGAAGAAAAAAGTGCTAGATATATTAAAAGAAAATGAAAGGGTGAAAGAAAGGTAATTGGATTTTAAAGTGGTAAAAAACATGTGACTGATGAAGTGCGTGAAGAAAAGGATGTGGGGAGGAAAAGGCACACACCACAGCGGGGTAAACACAAGTTCACCACACCCCCCTGCCAGCCTCTCTACCAATCAGAACACACATGTCCTTATTAAGGGCAACAGTGGAGCATACTTGGGGTGTGTGTGTGTGTGTGTGTGTGTGTGTGTGTGTGTGTGTGTGTGTGTGTGTGTGTGTGTGTGTGTGTGTGTGTCTTATTAGCTGGCCTGTGGCTCTTTGTAATCTATTGCAAACTGCAATTTACACTGATTTATATTTGATTTCAAAACTTATTTTTAATAAAATTCTGGCCAAAAAGCAAAATCTAGTTTCAAAGAAGTTTCAAATCTTGAATGGATCTCAGCATGAACTCTGCTGATTTGGTGTTGGGTCTGTTCAAGATGATGAAATAAACATTAACAATGAGTCAGTAATGGAAGGTTTCTTCAGTGAGCCTTTATTGTAAATATGGGCTTTTAATCACCTCTATGTTTGACTAATAATGTTGTGATTTCTGTACTTCTTTACTGTGATTTAGCATTTTGGTGTTACTGATATTTTTACAATATATGTTAAAAATAAATATTTGAATGGTATTTTGATAAAAGGTGGCTAGGTGTAAATATGTATGATATAATGTAAAATAGTTGTTGTCCCATGTTTCACTTTTTTAGGTTTGTCACATTGTTTGAACAGAACAGTTTGAGATCTATAACAATTAGGTATGAAGTTATTGTTCTGGATATGTGCTTTCTGTATGGTTAATATTTACAGTGTAAAGAATTTTTTAAAAGAACAAAACACAAAGCGTACAATAGAAAATGCTAAATTAAATACCAACCTCAGCCTCAAGGCCTGATATTTTAGTTGTTAGTTTGTGGAGAAGTTATGCTCTTTGTGTTCAGACTGATCTGGTGTGGTCATCCGCTCTCAAACACAGATTGAGACACTTAACAGCCACCAACTAGAACAGGACAATAGATAGTATAATAGAATGCACTAATACATACACAAACACTCATACTGCAATTAGGTGTCACTCAGGCCATCATTAAATTGTAGTTTTATTAATTAAAATGTTTCTTTCTACAGTGTTTACAGCAGTGGTCTCTGTCCTCAGCACACTAGTATGCCCTCTAGTGAGGGCCTCTAGAAATGACCTATCCACATGTGTACATGATGTGTCCAAAAGTTTGTAGACACTTACTCACTGTTTTCCAAAATCAGGGTTATTAATAGGCAGTACCATCCCGTCCCCCCTGTCCTGCCCCCGTCTTTGCTGAAGTAACAGCCTGTGCTCTTCCAGGAAGACTTAACACTCGATGCTGGAAATCTGTTGGGAGGATATGATTACATTCAGCTGTGAGAGCATTAATGAGGTCAGGTACTGATGTTGCATGATTAGTTCTGGTTCACAAATGCCATTCCAAATTATCTTGGAGGTACTGAATTGAGCTCCCTCACTCCATCACAGAGAATAGTTTTGCTGCCCCACAGTCAGATGCTTACAGGCTTTATACACTCTAGCCAACACTTACCACTGGGCGACATTAGGCTACATGTGGAGAAAATATTTGAGCAACAATAATTTAATGAGAGATCAGACTGTATGGGTGCACATTCTATCATACCTTTTTTGTCCTGTTGTAGTCCGTGGCCTTTAAGAGAGCCTGCGACCAAAATTGCGTGCTACCACACTACTTTTTTTGCCCATAGTGTGTTTGTTATGGGCAAAAAAGTTTTTTTCTAAAAAAAAAAAAAGAATATTGTCACAACATGGATTTGAACCAGCACTCACCTGATTCTCTTCATTCAGTGCCCAGTGTCTTACCACTGACCCACCAAGAGGACATTAACTCGCTCTTACCAAGCCATTTATGGTTAAGGATGGCATAGTGACAGGGGTGGACTGGAAAAGTCCAGAACGACCGTCCGGTCCGCCTTTCTCCTTAACAGAGAAATCAACTGTAACCAGCAGAGGGCGCTAATACAATAATTTATCAGGTGAAAAATCCATAAGTGTAATCTTTCTGTTGTGACAGTTGGTATATAGCCGCTGTATGTGTATTTGAAGGTTTAGGTTACTTTAATAAACAGCCCCAATCGTCATGTAGTATATTAGTATAATAATATAATATAGTAGTATAATGTTGTATATTATTGGGAGATATCAGGAGAACCCTGTAGTTGCTGTTTCTACATGTTCAGCTGGCGGGCCTATTTGGGCGAAAGTCTAATGCCGTTTTTTAGTCCCAGTCCACCCCTGCGTAGTGACATTCACAGGCTGATTGTTTTTAATTCAGCCACAACAATCAATGACGCTTCTTTGACCAAAGCTTGAGTGTCTTTTTATGAGTCTACTGTGTTTTGCTCCGCATTTGTTTCTCTTTGCTTTTTGTTTCTCTGCATTTTGTCCCTTTCTGGACATCTTGGCTGCGACCTTACCAACACTGTCTCCGACACATTTTTAAGGTTACTTGCCTGCCTGCTCTGTCTCCCTGTACGTTACAGAACTGCAAAAATATTTTTTTATTTTGAAATGATCAACCAATCAAAAATCTGAATACACATGCACTACACTTTTAGTGTGTTGAAGTTCATTTGAGTTTTTCAGACTCTCTCTCCGACACACATTTTTGAGGTGACTCGAACAGCCTCATGTATTTCTCCCCATATATTGCCTAGGGGACTCAACCACAACAATCTTTTTTTTTTTTTTTTTTTTGATCAATACTCCTGATCAGCTGATCAGTTATATACCAGCACAGAACTACAGATATTAACGAGCTTTTTGATGTTGGAACCATGGCCAGATTTAAAAACTGTCGGAGAAGAAGCATCCTCAAAATTCACCCACAGTAAGAATAATAGTAACTTAAGAAGAACAGCAGTTACACCATTTAGGCCTTTAGAAATGTATTCGGTAATGTAGTATGTAAAGTATGGTTTGTGGTTTGCGATGCTGGTAGTCACAGTCAGTGTTTGAGAGTAACCAAGCACATCAGATCGGATGTCTCGTCTCAAACACAACTATAGCCATTTTCTTAAATTTTCAAAAACACCACTGAACCTATTTTACAAAATGGTAGAGTAGTGGTTTTGGGTACTATTTCACCTTAGACCATGATGCACTAGGATGTAAAGGAATACAGTTTATTCCATAACCTTATTTCAGACAACGGGCAACTTTTTGTATCTCCCTGTGTAACCTTTTGAGGTATTAAAAGCATTGGGTGTCTTGCTGTGAACAATTTCACATCAGACCACTCCGAATGACTGTTTGCATCTTAACATTGGCGTTATTTAGTAAATTCATACAATTCTTCTTTAAGGTTACACATGACTACATGCCTACACAACACTGCCTGCAGCGCTGAGTAACTGACACTTTTGGGGGGTGTGTGAGTGTGTGTGTGTCTCCGTGTCGTAAGTCTGGGAATCCACCGTGCTCCCGCAATCCACTTTTATCATCCAAGCTAATTTCTGCCTGTAATCAGATTACTGCCTGTGAACTGTCTTAGTCTCCCTCTCTCTCTCTCTCTCTCTCTCTCTCTCTGTCTCTCTGTCTCTCTCTCTCTCTCTCTCTCTCTCTCTCTTTCT
>JBBPCX010014121.1:0-17464 GCA_037974365.1 Hydrocynus forskahlii | reverse complement strand
TCTCTCTCTCTCTCTCTCTCTCTCTCTCTCTCTCTCTCTCTCTCTCTCTCTCTCTCTCTCTCTCTCTCTCTCTCCATACGGATGGGCTTAAAGTACTTGGTGTTTTTAGGGACTGCTCTGTACGTGCAGAAGAACTGGGAAGGAGTGCTAGAACAAATAAAAAGGCGACCTGACCGGTGGAGGAGCCTTTCTTCCCAGCTCTCATACAGAGGACGGGTGCCTGTGGCGAACAACCTGGCAGCCTCTGTGCTGTGGCACCGACTGACTGTGCTGGACCCTCCAGTGGGGCTGCTCCAGAACATCCAGAGGATCTTTGTGGGTTTTTCTGGGATGGATATCATTGGCTGCCGCCTGGTGTTTTGCACCTGCCCCTAGATGAAGGTGGGCAGGGGCTGATACACGTCCCTGCCAAGTTGAAGCCCATGATACTGCCGGCGGCACAGAGACAGCTCTTTCAGGAGGAGAGCACCTCTTGGGTGCACTTTGGTTTGGCTGTTCTCAGGTCCCTTAGTGGACTTGGTTATGATAAACAGTTCTTCTTATTCAGCCGGGGTGCCACGAAGGGAATAGCAGTGACTGGGTTTTATGGATCAGTGCTTAAAGCACGGGGGCTGCTTAATGCAGTGAGGAAACATGAGGCTCACCATGGGCTGGACGAACCTTTGTATTCCAACACATATTTTTTACAACAAACTGATCTCTGTGATGGCACAGTATCTGCTTTTGCTCGAGCAGGGGTCGGGACAGTGGCGGCCGCAGGCGGAGCTAACCGCTGGGGTCGGGCTGCGATCTGAACGAACAGTGCAGAGTTTAATTGGCACATTGAAATCTTCCCTTCCTTCAGATTTACAGGGGTTTATTAATGATACTCTGTCTGGCAAATCTTCATATGTCCCGTTCCCAGAAGTGCAGGTCACCCCACTTGTTGCCGGTTCAGGCTCTGAGGGGCGCCTCCTCTCTTTCAGGGGCTGCAGGGCGTGGCCTTCTCAGCAGCTGGTAAAACCGTACTGTATCAGAGTTGTGTGAAATCCTTGGGTTTTATGAGGTGAGGGGTCAGCCTGATACCAGGAGGAAAGTTCACCTCTCTGTTCCTGAGGGGCTACAGCCTTCATGGAGACATTTTTATCAAGCTCTTTTACCCAAGCGCTCCGGAGACCCACAGTGGAGGATCCTCCACTGTGTGTTGGGTATCAGGAGACCCACAGTGGAGGATTATCAGGAGTGTTGGGTATCAGGAACTCTACAGTGGAGGATCTTCTGACTGTTCCAGACTGCTTCCTCTCTTTCAGCTCCTGAGTCGCGTTCTGAGAGGGTTTGACCTGTTTTTTAACCTGATTATGTTTGGTTTTGGCAGTAAATACTCTAAGACTGACCGTTCTAAGTGTGTTTTGGCTAATTTCTTAGTCTTTCAGCTGTGGTGGAATCTCGGACAGGAGCTGAGTTTGTGTTTGTGATAATGTTCCTGCGTTTGAAAAGAAATGGTGTTAATCCAGACTTTGTTTCTGCTCACACAGGTACGCTACATGTAAACTAGTGATTATGGGCTGTTTCAGCTTGTGTCTCTAAATGATGTCTAAATAAAGGGGGTTAAAAGTCAAGTCTCCCTTTCTCCCACTCTCTCTCTCTCTCTCTCTCTCTCTCTCTCTCTCTCTCTCTCCCTCTGTATCACTCTTCTCCTCTTGTCCTCTCTCTGCCACACTCTCTGTGTTTTCTCCCTCAGAATAACTCGTTTATTCTTTTTCTTCTTTGAAACTCCTCACTCACATCTCTGGGAAGGCTGAACCCCTTAAACTCTATCTATCTATCTATCTATCTATCTATCTATCTATCTATCTATCTATCTATCTATCTATCTATCTGTCTATCTATCTATCTATCTATCTATCTATCTATCTATCTATCTATCTATCTATCTATCCATCCATCCATCCATCCATCCATCCATCCATCTATCTACACTACCAGTCAAAAGATTTTGGACACACTGAGAGTTTCTATATTAGCATGTTACTCAGTTAATATTTATTAAAACATACACTCAGTATTCTTTGCTAACAAAAACATTTACAGCATGTTCACTATCTGAGTGTCTTTATTAGGCAAAAATGTCAGTTTTTTTATTTGTCACTACTGACCTACAAAAACACCTAATATAATTACAGTCATTATTATAACGCGGATCAACAGAGAAGTGTTAGATATTTAATGCACTATAAAGAGATGGAACAGTTAACCGCAGGACTGCAATTGATACCACTGAGGTACCCTTGAGCAAGATACCGTCTCCACACACTGCTCCTGGGCGTCGCACTGGTGGCTGCCCACTGTGGGGTCAGCAGGTGGCCTGGTGGTTAGGGATCATTCACATGGGTGAATGGGTTAAATGCAGAGAACAATTTCATGCCGTTCACAGTGTGTGCTGTGCTGTGGTATGGCATGTTCACGTATGACAAATGGACACCAGTGCATTTAAAGTTAACGGACAGTCTAGAATTTAACTCTGCATCACCACACAACCAGTTATTAGGCATGCACTGTTACAGGTTATTCCCATGCTATCATGGAAACTGTCTGTCTGTCTAAATACACCTTGTATGTCCACTCACTGTCCACTTTATGAGGTCTATCTACCTTAGTGGTACACCACACACTGAGCTGGCTGTTCATTACATCCATGATTCTGCACTCAATGGCCATTTAAGAAGAAACATCTACCCTATAGAAACCTTTCCGAAACACGTCAGAACTCCACCAACCCATTGTTCCATTATTCAAGGACTTCCAGTCAAGAGTGGCCCTGCACAGATTTATGAGTGCCTAATCAAAAGCAAGATTAGCATTTAGCATTTTCGTCCTTTAAACTCATGTCACTTTAGTGAGCTCTTTACTAAGTAACGACTCTAAAAACAGTAACTGACACATGAACACACCAAAACATGCCAAATCATTCAGAAACTGACCACTGATGAAGGACTAGAGGAAGGCTAACACATGGCTAACATCAACAACAACAGATATGGTCTAACTACAGTAGCAAGGTGGAGCTCTAGGAGAAGCGTTTTGATAGAGTGGGTGGTGGGTGCATCATGGATTAAGGATATTTAGAGCCAACTTCTCCATCACTCTACTCTTCGCCGTCCATCCCCCTTCCCTTCTTTCTCACTGTCGTCTGCATGTCTTTATGAACCCCCTCTTATCATCCTCTTTTTTATTGCCACATTCTCCATCCTGCTGTCAATTGCTTTCACTTTTTGTGCAAAACAACTGTGTAACATGTAAAACACATACACACACACACACACACACAGGGTGCATCTACATTACTACTTATTTCACATCCAAACTTTAGGCCATCAGCCATCTTTTTCTTGTGCTTACTATCCTCCTCTCTCTATTTCCACCCTGTCTCTCTTTCTCTCACTCATCCCCCCTGCGCACACTGAGAGCTTCCTAATCCTGCTGTGACCTGAATACAGCCATGCAATGTGACCAGAGATGTGTGTGTAGGCCATTCTGTGTGTGTGTTTAAGTGTATTTCTATCCATCCATCTATGTATGTATGTATGTATGTATGTATGTATGTATCTATCTATCCATCTATCCATCCATCTATCATCTATCTATCCAGCACTATGTATCGATCGATTGATCTATCTATCAATCTATCTGTCTATCAATCTATCAATCAATCTATCTATCTATCTATCTATCTATCTATCTATCTATCTGTCTATCTATCTATCGATCTATTGATCTATCTATCTATCTATTTACAACCAAACAGTTAATAAAATCAGAATATTTGCAATGGTTCCGTCAAAACCCTAGCTTCTTTCAAATTACAAACATATCTCTTCTCTCAGCGCTCTGCCTCTTCTCCTAACTCTTGATTCTTGATATCTATCTATCTACAACCAAACAGTTAATAAAATCAAAATATTTGCAATGGTTCCGTCGAAACCTTAGCTTCTTTCAAATTAAAAACGTACCTCTTCTCTCAGCACTCTGCCTCTTCTCCTAACTCTTGATTCTGCCATTTCTTTGTTCTTTCCTTCTAATGGAATCTTGTAATTTGGTCTTTAATATTAAATTATTTTGTTCATTGCTGTCTGTTAAATGCTGTTTCTTGTTCTATGTCTCATCTATTTGTAAAGTGACACTGAGTTTGAGAAAGGTGCTGTATAAATAAGAGTTATCATTAATAGTATTTATTACTAGAAGCAATAATAAATTACTTGGGCATTTGTTTCTCATGAGTCACTCAGTGGTGGTCTTGCTCACTGACTTGCTGCACAAACGCACTGCATGTGCACTTTGTATCATACACTGATAATATGAACATTCACCTGCAGGATCTTCAGCTGAAGACCAATATTTGGTCCTGTCAATAATGGCAAGTCACTGCTGACCCTGAAGCAGCAGAGAAACACCAGACCTTTACACTACCACCACCATATCTGACTGCTGGTATAATGTTTTTATTGTGGACCGGTGCCTTAGCTTTACAGCACCCAAGGCTTCCAAAAAGTCCTACTTTCAATTCATGGGTCCACAGAACATTATTATTATTATTCCATTAATAATGACAGTGATTAGCAGTGGTTTCACCTTGCAGTTCCCCTGACTGATACCATTTTTGCCCAGTCACTTTTTAGTATAAGAACTATGAATACTGTTTTCATAAATATTAAAAGCAGTTAAATAAAAAAAAAAAGTTATTTCAGTATAATACAATGGAGTACACTACTGTAACTTTATTAATATTTTTGTTTTAGATTTTTACACATGAGTCACATCAAAGTGTTAATTAAAAATGTATTTAGGTCTCCAGGTTATGATGAAGGATAATAAAAAAAAATTACAACACATTCATTTAATAGTGCAGACCTGTTGCATTTAAGTTACTATATACAGTGGATATTAAAAAGAATCACACCCTGCAAAAACTAAAAAAAAAACTGTTGCTTTGCAGTCTGAAAGGGACAATAATATCAGCTGTATTTACTCAGGAAAAAAAAAATTAAAAAGCCAGAATCACTAAGATGGATAAAGGATCTCCATCTTGTGGAACCACCTGTTGCTGTAATTACTGCCTGTTGGGATACTTCTCTACCAACTTTGCATATCTGCACTGTGCAATATTTACACCGTCTTCTTTACATAACTGTTCAAGTTCAGTCAAATTGGATGTTGACCACTGGTGGAGAGCAATCTCATTCCACTGATTTTCAGTATGGCTTAGGGGTTTGACTAGGTAATGCAAGGACATTTACCTTTTTGTTCTTCAGCCATTTTGTGGTCAATTTTGCTGTGTGCTTTTAGTCGCTGTCACTTTCCATCAGAGGGCAGCAGATTTTCCTCAAAAACACAATTTTGGCCTACCCAATTTCCCTTCTGCCCTGACCAGTGTCCCTGCCCCTGCTGCAGAGAAACACCCCCACAACAGGATGCTACCACCACCATGCTTTACTCTAGCTATGGTGTTCTTTGAATGGTGAGCTGTATTGACTTTCCACTAGATGTACAATTTGATGTTAAGGCGAAATAGTTCGATAGTAATACCAAACACATTCCACTATTGACTTTGCTTTGCTCCCAAAGAGGCAGGCTTCGAATTATTTATTTTTTTGTGGGCGTTGTGGAACAGGTAGAGGCTGAAGCTCACCTGTAGGAGGTTGGTTGCTGGTTTTAGCTCTGGGACATACCACACAAGCCTAAATTAACTCCTGGGTGTCCTGATTGACAGTGGGCTGCTAGAAGGCTTTCTGGAGAAAGGGGGCTCAGTCACTCAGTCATTCTGTTATGATGGACCTCAGTAAACGACATGGAACGAGTCGAGAACGTGAAGAGTGTGTTGCGAGAATAGTAAACAAAATCCAGAGCCTGACAAGTGTGTAGATGATTCACACCTTTTGCTTGAATAACTTTTTGCTACTAGCCATGTAGTCAGAAAACCCACCAGTTTCCCACGTTCTATATCGCACACAGATCTAAGAGTCAGCAGGCCAGAATACACAGAGTACTTGCAGCACCGGAGAATATCGCTGGAAATGAGCTGGTAGAGCTTCATGAAGAGAAGATGAGTGCTGAATATGTGTCTGTCCATACCTAAAATACACTCGCTAGATGATCATTTCCTGTTTCCAGTTCAGATAACCTAGCCCATACACGTGACAATATTACTCAACTTTGAGGGGGAAAAGCAGCGTGACATGTGTGTGTGTGTGTGTGTGTGTGTGTGTTGCTGTTCTTATGTTGCTAGTCGGTAGGCATCTGCTTTGCAAACTATTAATTAGCCTGGATGTCAGGTATCTAGCTGCCTAAGTATAAACAAGGTTAGGATGCAAACAAAGCAAATAAATCCTAATAAACATGACAAAATTAGATACAATTTATATTCAAAGTGTATACAGTAGTTGTTTCAAACTGAAGGTTGTAGCAAGTACATTATTTAGTACTAAAATTCATTAGCACAATATGTTGCATGTACAGAACAGTAAGGGCCCATAAAACTGGTGCACTTATGGGTTTAGAGGCCATTTTCCAGACATGCAAGTGAGTGTCTGATGGTAGTGATGGTTACTGCATAAGGACCAGTGGGGATATGGAGAACCATGAACTAAGAGCACCATCTGCTGGATCTTACTGAACTGAAATGCTTCAAGAAGAATAATATTATCCAGCCAACAGCTAGAGATGACACCCTAGAGATGTGTTGCCTATAGACTTGCATTGTTTTTTAAAAGGTCTCTTTCTTAAAGACGAACATCAGATTTGAATGCATTTTTGTTTTCTGTCTTGCACATATGATCTTTCTCAATATAATGCATGATTCTTTTGAAGAGCCTCTGTCCATCTGTTTTTTATTTATTATCACAACCATGTTTATTAGCCTTTGAACCGGAATCCCTTCATTCCATTAGCACTAACCTAATAATGGTATATTGCTTCTCCACACCAGATGTAATAATAATAACTGGTGTAATAACTGGTGTAATAACTGGTGTAATAACTGGTGAGGTGAGCAGATCATTGGCTGCTAGCGCTCACTGACATCATGAACACGTACAGTTCACTATTAAAAAAATAACAGCAGTGTTGAAATATTTGATGCTGTTTGATCTTGAAAGAACAAATATGTTTGTTGGCATAATTATTTACTCATGAACTTTTTACAAAAAATCGCTATTTGAAACCATTAGGTGGTGCGTGTGGTTTGCACAGTTTCAGACACATCACTACTGTCACGTGAGGCTTGGGGAAAGAGAAGAAGGCACGAGGGCCAAAACACAAAGAAACATAAACTCTGATGCCAAGACACAGAAGATGGTTGATTCTCTCACAAAGAAGGTACAAAAAAAGTGAAGTGAAAGTCATCATTTGGTCATACGTGAACATACCACAGCACAAAATTCTTCCTCTGCATTAAAACCACTCAGCAATCTTTACAGCACACTCAAGTGCTGTGTGAGCAGCAGACAAGATACTTAGTTGAAAACAGGCCATAATGAAACAACAGAAAATGTATTCAATACACTGCAAATAAAAACAGCATGTGTAGGACAATGAACACAAAGAGCACATGCATTTCAATTGCAGTTATATCTGCTATATGACTCTGAAAATCCCCAGCTGAATTTGGCAAAATGTCACATTACATGGACCTCTATTATAAGTGAAGATGACTTTTTGCTACTCCTGTAAAGTTGATATTTTGGAGTGATGATAATGTCTTCAGCAGCAGATTGCATTGCTCGAAGAGTCAGAGATGTCTTGGCAGCACAAGGAGGACCTACACAATATTAGGCAGGTGGTTTTAAGGTTAATCTGTTTGTATGACTGACAATTATGTATTAAGCAATGTCCTCTGTTATCAAAAACGTTTTCTGATTCTGATTCAGCAGTAGACTGTGAATGTTGTGAAATGGCTCTCATGTAAATCAAATATGTCCTGATGTGGTTCCAGAGTGGAATCTGTTGGAAAGCATTTACAAGTTCAGACATCTGTCAGGTCAGGGCGTGTTGAGACACACCAGAACTCCATCAGATTCTTCCTGCAGGGGGTTGATAGCTAAAGGGGTGGGCTTTCACACAAACACTGGAAAGGAGAACACAGTCATTCCTCAGGTTTACTGTAGGAGACAGAGGCTGCGATCTGGACGGGCTGCTGCTGGACTCCAGGATGTATCTGAGACTCATGTTCTCTCAGGTTCTGCTGCTGTTGATGGTGGAGAACAGCAGGGCGCTGTCGTGTATACCCTGCTACGAGGCAAACTGTCAAGATCCCCAGTGTCCCGGGGGGAAGGTGTTGGGACCGTGTGGCTGCTGCTACGAGTGCGCCAAACAGAAGGATGAGACCTGTGGAATGTTTGGCACGTGTGACGAGGGGCTAAAGTGTGTGATGAGGCACCAGCCATACATTGTTACCACAGAAGGTGTTTGTAAGGGTGTGTATGGGCAGCTCCTAGTGATCGTTTATATAGGATATATATATATATTAGGAAATTTTCTACTTTTCTAGTGTAAACACTAAATATGCTCCCAAAACATTGTAATTTTATTTTTAACTCAGCTTAATACATTACCCTTAAAGATATATTCGTACTGTACAGTTTACACTGAACTGCTGTCTTCCGCAGTGATAGAATGTAAAATACCAAAATTACCCCTATATAGACTGTACTGTAATTCATGCATGCATTTTCTTTGGTATGCGCTGTCATTTTCTTTGGTGTAAGCAGGTAAATACAGTAATACATTCATTAACTTTACAGTAATAAAAATACAGGGCTTTAAGGGGAACAAAATGAAAAACACAAGAACATTCGAGTCGCTCCACGGGAAAATTCTGGACTGCAGCTGCCAGAGATGCGTCACAGGGCAGCAGCCAATCAGGAGCAAGTAGAAATAAATAACCTTCTCAGATTGGGTACTTGCAAACATCCCACCTCTGAGGGCATAGGATTGTCCATTATAAGAAGTTTTTGGACATAAGTTTCTTCTGAAATCAAGAATATCAAGAAAAGTATGAATAGTTCTGGAACATGGGGGCGGAACCATTATAGCAGCTGCAAAGGGGGACCAACTCCATATTAAAGTCTATGTATCTGAATTCAGTGTCATTAAAGTCATTGTTGGTGTAATGCTCAGGTGTCCAAATACTGTGGTCTATATAATATAGACAAAAGTTACGGGACACCTGACCTCTGCAAAAAATGGCCGAGACATGGAGCTGCATGCTGCGCAACCTAGGAGCACAAAGACACAAAAAAGCAACGAACTTTCAAAATGAAGGGATAAAAAAAAAACTGCATTAACACTTAACATGGAGACAAAACACAGAGGCAAAAAACACAGAATTTAAAGACCAAGCAAAAACAGAGTGAAACACAGGAGTGTGTGTGTGTGTGTGTGTGTGTGTGTGTGTGTGTGTGTGTGTATACACTTACTAAGTTACACACACTGACCAAACAATGGGAATCACCTGGACATGGCAGTAAACCAGAACAAGATTCATGTGAACAAGGTAACAAGGGGGCATGGCTAAATCAGAGCTTTAACTGAAATCATTCCAGCCAAATTGCATATTAAAAAAATGAAAAGAAGAATTTTTGTGCAACTATGCGCACATTTTAACGCACAAATATTATTACATTTGTGTAAATAATAATACTATTTTTTAGTCAGCCAGACACTGATACTCAGATCATTTTGTTTGCAAAGCACAGGTCAATTGCTACATTATTTTGAAGTGTAATGTAATATAATATTCTTGAAATGTTTTCTCTGTTCTTTTTTTGACAAAGTTTTGACCTAAACAGAATTTTATTCCTAGAGGAGGGGTATGTGATGGAGACATAAATCTAGCGGTGCAGTGACTTCATTTCGTCTTTGTGTTCCTTTCTCTCCAAATGATTGCTGGTTCTTGGTCCTGGACTGTGGCCGTCTCACCATTCTCATCATCATGCGGACGACTAACTCAGAAAAACAACTGACAGACAATGAAGGTATGTTTGTGTAAAGTAGGAGTCAGAAAGTCTGTTTCTGAAAAATTAAAGAAATTACTTACTAATGAATTTCGTGGCTGTTTTGACTGGAAATGAAATAAAGGGTGGTCTCTGACTTCCGCACAGGACTGTAATTTCCCTGTTACTTTAAATGTATGGGTTTTTAATGGATGAATTATTAATGAATTAATTATTAACAAATGAATGACTAAGTGAATGAAAGAATTATTAGAGAAAGAAATAATAAATGACTCATTAATTAAATGAGGTAATTATTAAACAACATCTTCAAAACATAAAGTACTGATGAATGACTTATTATCGAATGAGTGTCAATGAAAGAGTAATTATTAAATGTCAGAATGAGTAATGAGTGAGTTACCAGTGAATGAGTTATTAATAAATTATTAATAATGCCATATAAATGAATGAGTTGTTAATCAATGAGTTACTGCTGAAAGTAATATAAATAATGTAATATAAACGAATGAGTTATTAATGAATGGATTAGTGATGAATTTGTTATTTCTGAATGTAATAATGTAATATGAATGAAAGTCATATCAATGAAAGTTTTAGTAATGAATGAGTTATTACTGAATGCAGTGTTATAATGTAATATTGTTAAATGAGTTATTAATGATTGGGTTATTAATAATTGAGTTACTAATAATTGAGATACTAATGAATGAGTATGTCAGAATACACTTGCTGTATGTGAAACTTGACGCTGGTACAGAGTGTTAAGAACAAATGCTTGTGTGCTTTAAAGAGTTCATGGCTTGGCTGGACATCAGGCTGAAACGCAGAAGGGCGAAGCACGACCCCAACTCTGACCCCCAACAGTGAGAACCCCTCAGAACTTTAAACCTTTAAACTCTCAAAAAGAGATTCTTTCTCTCTTTTGCTAGTCGTTTGTCAGGCGATGGGCATGTTGAGGTTTGTCAGGCGAGGGGCATGTTGCTGTTTTTATGGGTCTGAAACCTGCAAGTGTGTTTGTTTATCCTTTAACTAAGTGTGTCTCTTTTTCAAACAATGCTCTGTGACTTTTACATCATCGCCTATAATGTCTCATGATGTCAGATTGGACTAAAAAGTGGGAGGATGGTGAGATGTGAAGGGAAATGAAAAGTGTTGTTGGTCATTTGTGTAAAGTGCTAGTAAGCATTTTTTTGTATGTATTTGACCCTGAAAGGAAACAGAAAATAAAGAAATGTTTGCTCCCTCCAGCCCTTCTCATGTCTCCCTCCTCCTGCACTCATTGACTGTATATATGATAAAAAAATTTAAAAAAAACTCGTACAGATTAAACAACATTAAACCCACGGGTAAAGTGAAGAACTTTGATTATCTCGTTACAGTGACACTTGTCAAGGGGTTTGATAGATTAAGCAACAAGTGAACAGCCAGTTCTTGAAGTCAGTGTGTTGGACACAGTCATGGGTTTGAATCCCAGGACTGCTAGTGGCACCACTGAGGTACCCTTGAGCACGGTACTGTCCCCACAAACTGCTCCTCCCACAGCAAAAGTCGATAGGTTTTTACTTTCATATTACGGTCATATTATTCTGTATCCAGTACACAGAAACAACGTTCCTGTAGGACCACGGTGCAACAGAAAACAATGCAGAACTACACAAAACGCAGCAAGCAGGTATAGCACTAAAAGCACAAACGCTGGAATTGAGTAAAACATAGCAGTCCAGCAGTGCACAGAATTTTGGTAAAAAATAGTACAGATTTAATATGAAATTAATATATAACAGTGTACAAAAATTAATTAAGAGACAAACAGTTCTGCTTATGAATCAAACTCTCTTTCCCATGTCGTTACATGAATCCAGGTTGAGTTTTACTGTCATTCATTACGACACCCGGTGTTGCATGAGGTGTAAAGTACAGGTCTCCTGGAGCCCCAGGGCTGCATTTAACACAACCAGCAGAAGACAAGAGTCTAAGCTGAAAACAGGCCGTGCTGAACACAACAGACACACACTATTCAGTAAACTGTACACTGAGACAGAATAAAATAACACTTGGACCAATAGAAATAGTCCACAATTACTAAAAATAAATCTTTTTACATGAACCTCTTTTATAAGGTACGACTATTTTAGGGGCTCCTCCTGTAAAGCTTACATTTTGGAAATACAGTGACGATAACACACGACATGGCCAAAAGTAAGTGGACACTCATTCACATTACTTAGTTCAGGTGTTTGAGCCACACCCATTGTGCATAATATAAAGCACATAGTTATCCAGTTTCCATAGAAAAACACTAGAGCGCACTTGTTCCTGTCTGAGCAGTTGAATGACATGGTTGAATGAGTTTGGTGTGTGAGAACTTGACTGGCGGGCACAGAGGCCTGACCTCAACCCCATCCAACAAATCTGGGACGAACTGGAATGGAAATGGAGAGCCAGGCCTTCCTAAAATCTTGTGAAAAGCCTTGCCAGAAGAGAGTAGACTGTTATAGCTAAAAGGGAAAAACTCTATATCAATGCCCATGGTTTTCAGAATCGGAATCAGAATCAACAAACTATACTCACCACGGAGAAACTGCTTTTGTTACTACTGCTGTAACGGAAATTAAACATATACTTTAAGGTAATCAGTGTAATGATGTAGCCTAAGGGAAAAATCATTCAGTGTATGATTATGTATTTGATTGTCTATTTTGAGTGTTCTTGTGAGGCTGGATGGAGGTCTTGTATAAGGCCTAGACTTGTGTCACGTAAAGCCACGTATACTTTAACATTTGCATGCGTGGAGAAGATTTAATCATTAATGGTCGAGGCCTGTCTTGAAGGCTGTTAGAGCACGAGACTTGATTGGGAACTTGTTTCCTTGCACGTACCTTGTGTTTTTTAAGTAAAATGTTCTAACAGTTATCTGCATCCTGAGCTAGCACGCGGTCATTGTCATGGGAACGATCGAGGCGCAGGTTTCGTAGCCATAACATCAGGGTCTACTGGCGCCTGGAGAGTCCCATGACGTGCGATTCACAGTGGCACAACGTTGTTAGAGCATTTGTGACGCAAAAACGATCTTTCCTGCAGGACTGCCCTATAGTGAAATACTTTAATTCTGTTCTCCCTTTTGCAAAAGATTTTTTAAAATAAAAGCCTTTGTTTCTGAGCGAAGCCTTCTTGTCAGTTTGCTGATTTTCTCACCGCCATTACACCGCACAGACACACAGAGATACAAAGTCAAGAACAACATAAAACAGAAAGTCTCAAATAAAAATCAAATAAAAAACTCTGTAGAACTACACTATGCTATACATACGAAAATGCTGGGGTGTAAATAACATACTGCTAAGTAATTTACTGGTCACACAAATAGTGGTTTTGGGAAGAGATGTCAAAAACATGCTCATGTAGGTGTGATGATCAGCCGTCCACATACTTTCATATACACATAGACTATACTTCTGGCAGCAGATAACATCATCCACATAACACCTGTTCAAACATCTGCCAGTTACATAAGTGGATGGATCAGGGCGAGTTGAGACACACCAGAACTCCATCAGATTCTTCCCAGCAGGGGGTTGATAGCTAAAGGGGTGGGCTTTCACACAAACACTGGAAAGGAGAACAGAGTCATTCCTCAGGTTTCCAGTGGGAGACTGAGGCTGTGATCTGGACGGGCTGCTGCTGGACTCCAGGATGTATCTGAGACTCATGTTCTCTCAGGTTGTGCTGCTGCTGATGGTGGAGAACAGCAGGGCGCTGTCGTGTATACCCTGCTATAAGAGAACCTGTCCAGAGCCCCA
The DNA here is from genome assembly GCA_037974365.1 of Hydrocynus forskahlii. Lineage (NCBI taxonomy): Eukaryota > Metazoa > Chordata > Actinopteri > Characiformes > Alestidae > Hydrocynus > Hydrocynus forskahlii. The sequence goes on along the minus strand of JBBPCX010014121.1, from coordinate 3,675 downwards.
GTGTCCTGGGGGGAAGGTGTTGGGACCGTGTGGCTGCTGCTACAAGTGCGCCAAACAAAAGGATGAGATCTGTGGTGGTCCATTTTACATTCTTGGGAAGTGTGACGAGGAGCTAAAGTGTGTGAGAAGTGGAGACCCATTCAACAGCGAAGGAGTTTGTAAGGGTCTGTACGGGCAGCTTCTCATTTTTTAATTGACACTATATAGAGCCATGGCCTTTTTTCTGTTTTTTTCTATTTTTCTGTTTGTGCGGCAGTGTGTGTGTGTGTAAAATGTACAGGTTGCTAGTCTTTTCTGAACTATTGCAGTATGAGCTGTGTAAAAATAAGAAAGGCCTCCATATGTATTGTGAGTGCAGGAGTGTTCGTAGAGCAGCTTTCCTATGTGCTGTTTTCCAGCAGCTTCACTCCTGATTCAGTTTCTGAAAGGAAGAAACGGAGCTCACACATGCAAACACTATGCTCTTAAGATCACATACATATGTATATACATGTTTTTTTATGGTTTGATTTGTTACGTTACTTGAAGTGTACACAGTTTGTGATGGTCATCCTCTAATCAATGGCTAATTTGAGAGAGGAATAAAACGTTTTTCTTCTCTTACAGAAGGCACCATGGAGCCTGAAACAACCACAGACAACCTCGTAAAAGAACCTCAGGGTCAGTTATTCAGTTCCTAAATAAGGCAGGCTATCTAACATGACCTGACAATTCTGACATGTTGCTTTGTTTTTTACTCTTACCATGTAGATTGTCAGCCCTTTCTTATGGTAACATTTTATTTTCTGTAGTTCCCAATATGAACCTAAGGACCATTTTAGAAATGATATCCAAAGAACCCAAAACATGCTTTAGCTCTTGCTGAGCTCTGTCTCTATGTGTTTTCTTCTCATACAGTGCCTCTGCAGTGAGGGGGTTCCTCAGGGCTCTAGTGTAGGACCTTTTATGTTGCACTGTTTTGGGACTAAAACAATATTGTTTGTGAATTTTTTTGATTTTCAGCTCACAAAGTGCTAAATAATAATAATGATATAAATGAACAACCATAGAGCTGGGATTATAATGTCATTTTAACACAATTACACCAAAAGTTTTACTAAAATCCAGGCCTCTGTTTCAGATATTCAAATCCCACCAACATCCAAATATCATACACATGTGCTTGTCAAGTCTCAGTTGATGCTTTACAAATGACAGAATTCAGGAGGTTTAAAAGACGAGACCATGTTCTGACTGTTGTCCTTCATTTTGAATGCTGGTGTCTTCTACAGATTTCATTTTGTGGCTGACATACAGGAATATCCACAAAGACTAAGGACCTGTAGGAGTTTGGAGTCCGCGAGGAGGAGCTGCAAATGGTTCAAGTGACATTAAAGTTCTAAGAATGAATATTTTATTTTTCCATTTATCATTAATGGCATCCATCTAACCTCCAGTGCATCTCATGTAGTCTTCTATATTAAAGGCTTTCACTCTTGCATTGTGTTGAATGCATCCCAATCCTAACACTACTTGCCTTTTGCATGATTTTCTCATGTGGTTTAAAACAAATATCACTTAACTGGAGATATGTTTCATTATTATAATGGTTATATGGTTTTATCGCTATTTTGGAGTCCAAGTAATATCATGCAGTCTAAAACAAGTATGGATGTAAACAAGTAAGGACCCAAAGTATGTAAAGCCCTGATTTTCATGTAATACCTATACTCATACTGACACTGCAGCCTGGGGTATCTACTGATACTGATACTAATCCGATCCGATCTTTTCCCTCTCTTCAACAACTAAACTGTAAGTAATGCATTAGACCTTTGAACCTGAAATGGCATCCTACTTTCACTAGAGGGCGCTATGCAAGTTTAAAAAAATTCCGTTTTAAACCCCTATAGTTCACCGTTTGTCTATTACAAAGTTCTGCAAACATGACCATTGGCTTTTTGTTAGATATATTTTATCATGTTTAAGTGCAGGAGCCTGTATTTTTAATACCTACATTGCAAATGGTGACACAGCCCACACTGCAATGTGTGTCTCTCTTCACGGCCTGTTGCTCAAAGTTTAGTTCAGTCTTTACGTGATCGCTCTCCTTTCCTAAACCTAAAGATTTTGGCATGTTTTGAACCAACACGGATACTGACTTCTAGTGCATAATGATTTTTAAAAAATTATATTGATAAATACTGATACCGATGAAAAATGGTAAGCATGAATGTATTTTGACTTCATCCTGTGATATTAAGCTTCAGTCGATGTTGAATAATCTGATCATTTGATCACCCCGGCTTTCTCCTTTTATTGATTACCATTGATCAAATCCTGGGAGATTACTACTTAACACAATTATATAACAAGACCAACACTGTACTGCTAAATTAAATTAAACTCTTTCTACCCCAGATTCTGTCCTGAGTTTCATTTTGCTTACACTTTACATCCAGATCTGTTCAGATCAGCACTTCTGTTGATCAGCTTTTTCTGTCAATAATGGTCAGATCAAACCAGAACAATATACCCGGCCTGGATGCAACACAATACACTTCATCTCTAAGGAAAATCTCTCCCTCTTCTCTCTAACACATTTAAAAAAATGCAGTTCTGGGGGAGTCCCTGCGACCTTAGTAAGGATTAAGAGGTTACAGAAAATGAATGAATGAATGAACAGTTCTGTTGTCTGATTCTGATTGACCATTGCATTTGCATTTAAATGGTGGCCTGGTGGTTAGGGAGTTGCCCATGCAATCGGAGGGTTGTGGGTTTGAATCCTAAGACTGCCAGAGGCACCACTGCGTTACCCTTGAGCATCCCCACACACTGCTTCCTTAGTGCTGTATCACTGGATGCCCACTGCTTCACTTGGCGAAAGGGTTAAACTTACTTTACTTCAAACAGCTTGGCATGTCAATCTGAACATATCTGTGAATCTTGGTCCTCAAACTGAGCAATAATTGGTTTGAGGTTTTGTACAACTGTAACTTTGTTATACCAGTCCATGACTTTTGTGACAGTTTTAATGTTAAAATAATTTTGTGCAAATATATGAATATTTTAAGAATCACCATAATATCTAGGGCAAGAGCTGCAGGTGGACACACCCCAGTGCACTGAGAAATTGTACACAGTGACTAAAGAGGGGCTGGACTCTGGAGCCACATATGGGCAGTTTAAAAGGGTAAAATCTTCTTAATCTTTGCTGCACATCAGTCAAGTGGTTGTGTTTCCTGCGGTGGTCAGACTGAGGGCACTGGTGGACAGTGACACTGAGACGGTCTTATTGTATGAAACACATTTGGTTGACTTTATTTTACATCATCTCAGTTCTGTTCTACATACAGTTCCGCGCAAACATCTTAGACACCTGGGAAAATTAGATTTAAAACCTGTTTAGCTGGACAGAAATCTAGTGATTTTTTGTGTGTACATGTTTCCTCATGGAAGATCAGTATTACACAGTAATTAATACCGCAAATACCTGGCTCAGCTTGATTCATACTTCATTAGATTGAATCAGGAGCTGCTGATGGTGTTTCACAAATCCAAACAACAGCTGGAGGAACCGAAGAGGAATCTGGAACTGAACCTGCGTTTTCCTCACCAGCTCATAAAACATAGTACTTTTTACCACAAAAACGTGCTTTTTACTGCTCACCAAAGTTTAAAACTGTGCACAGCACT
>JBBPCX010014061.1:0-17469 GCA_037974365.1 Hydrocynus forskahlii | reverse complement strand
ACAGTACAGTCTGTATGGGCTTACCTTTATATTTTTGTTAAGGGTAATGTATTAAACTGAGTTTAAAATGAAATTAATCAAAACACAACAAACGCGGGTGCTCTTGGAACATAACCCCTGCTAAAAGCGGGGGATTACTGTATAGTGGTGTAGGTGGCCTGTAACCACTGGGCATTTATGACTCTTAAACACCCTTAAGCAATACATTCTCATCCAGCCTGAATAAATAATTACTTTAAATGAGTAAATATTTACCTTTGAGAGCAACTCATGCTCACCAAGGGCCTATGCCACGAAACAGGATTAATGGAAAGTCTGGTTTACTTTCCCTTACTTTCCCTTGAAATAAGACATTTTTCACGTAATCCTGTTTCATAGAACAGGATCCAAGTCTTTGCTGATCTCTTTTGTCAGATGCCAACACGAAGGTGTGTGGAACATGCAGAGAGGGAACTTCCTGTGTAAGCGCAGACAAGATCACCTGGACATGTCAAACTCAAGGTGAGTAGTCCCAGACAGCACAATAAAAAAGGCTTAAATATCAAGCTGCATATTTAAACCTCTCGCAAACTGTTTTATAGATGTGCTTCTAATCTACTCTCATTCCAACTGAACAAACTTTTCCCTGGTGTCAAAAAGCGATTCTGCACTGTACTGTAGTTTTTCTCCTTTATCTGATAGATTTTTTAAACCAAGAACAGCTCTTTACTAGACTTCTACATTCAAAAACAAGCATTTAAAGGAAGAGTTTGGCAAAAAAAATCTTCATTTCATTGCATATGTAGTCAAGCAGACAACACAAATTTTGGACAATTGCATTGCAAACCTTGCATTGCTAAGCAGCCTTCCTATGGCCTAAATAATATCTATACTTTTGTCAGTTTTTGTTGATAATATTGTGTCAGGCAGTGTCAGAAAAGCAAGCCTATCTGAGATTATTTAAACAACGGTGCCAGGTGGCTCTACACTGGTTTAGACACTGCTCACTGGCAGTGGCGAAACATAACTAATAGAACCAGGCCTTCAGTCCGGACCACACGTATCAAAATATGGTCAAAAATGACCAGAGAAATATGCTTATTTCTGGCTGCTGTTGTTCACATCTGACACACATCCACTTTTTAGACTGCTGCTCAGATTCACAGTGAGTGGTTTTCTCTCAAAGAACTGGTCCCACCAATTGTAAATCAGAACATCATTTTTTGATTGATTGATTGGTTGGATTGCATTAGTGGTAACCAACCAGAGAGCTCACTTCGGCATATCCACTATACTATAGATACTACAGAGGAAAACTGTAACTGGAAGATCAGAACCTAAATTTAACCCTATTGTTTCTCACCAAAACTTTACAATAAAATAAGAGTCATCCTGCAGTATTTGGATAGTTTAAATAAAAACATGGTTTTATTTAATAAATATTATAAATAATAAATGATTTGCTTTTCTGAACCTCCCTGGGTGCAGACCCTGTCCGTTTGTCTGGAGGCAGCCACAAGTGTGAGGGCAGAGTGGAGCTGTACCACAGTGGCCGCTGGGGCACTGTGTGTGATGATGACTGGAACATGAATGCTGCGGAGGTGGTGTGTAGGCAGCTAGGATGTGGGAAGGCTCTGGCTGCTCCAGTCAATGGACGTTTTGGTCCTGGGAGTGGCCCCATCTGGATGGATAACACACAGTGCCAGGGCACAGAGGCCTTCCTGGTCCAATGCAAACACAACGGCTTTGAGAATCACAACTGTGGACACTATGAGGACGCCGGAGTGATCTGTGAAGGTAAACAGTTTGTTTATCAGATGTAACATAACCTAAACTACCTACCTTCTATCAGAGGTAGCCTCTGCATTGCCTCCTCTCACGTTTTCCTCACTCGAGGTCAATGATGCCACACAATCTCTCTGTTCTTTGTTAAGCTCATGTCTGGATAGTCTGTCCGCTATTTATAAAAACAACTTGCTCTAGCATTCCTCACCCATGGCTGACTGAGACCATTCGAAGGCTGTGCACCAATCTCAAAGCTGCTGAGAGAAGTCCAGGCACCCAACTGACCTTAAAAACTCATCACTGATGCCAAACTGCATCACTGATGCCAAAGCTGCATTGTACAGCAGTAAAATTAGCAGCACCACAGACATTCAAAGCCAATGTTCTACTTTCAAAGCATTGCTCTCACCTCCTCCACCTCCACCAGACATAAACCTCTCAGCATAGGTCCTTTTTCTCTGAAGAGCACCGATCAATTATTTGATTCACAGAGGGCCAATCCTTGTGACATTATACCTACTCAGGTCAAAAATGCATTATTACTGTCTTTTACCCTTCTCACAGAGACCTCCTCACAGAGACCAGTTTAGATACCTCGCAGAGGTAGCCGACCCACTACATTCCCACTACATACTGTAGCCGACCCACTACATATCCACTCGACCCTATTCCTACACGGCTCTTCCAAGCCGTCTCTTCACCTATCATGCTCACTATCATGCATGTGGTTAATTCCTCACTTACCTCTGGAACATTTCCTTACAAGCTTCAAACAGGCTCAGGTCATGCTCAAAAAGCCCTACCCATACTCTTTAACATAGGCATCTCATTTAGAGTTAATTCCTTGTTCAAATCTTACCTCTCTGGGTGTTCATTCAAGGAATTATGGTTGGGTCGAACATCTCCAGCCCATCAGCTGCCTACAAGTGTCCCCGAAAGCACAGTACTGGGACCCCTACTCTTTGCAATTTACACCACCCCTTTGGGTTTGATTATTCGCTCTCATGGCTTCTCCTATAACTGCTATGTCGACACTACACAGCTATACTTGTCCTTCCTACCAGATGACCATAGCATCTCGGCACACACCTCTGCTTGTCTGTCAGACATATCCACATGGATAATGGATCATCACCTACAACTTAATCTTGCCAGGACGGGACCTCTACTTATCACAGCCAAACCTTTTATCAATCATATCAATATAAGAATTGCCTCTTCACTCCTCACCCCATCCAAACTGGTGAGAAACCTGGATGTTATGATTGACGACCAGCTGTCTTTCTCTGACCAGATTACATATTACATATTTCTATTTGTCAGCAACTGCAGGAGCTACTGCATGACTGTTTAGTGTATTATCATGTGCAAACAAGAATTTACCATACTTTATTGGCCTGTCAGCAAATGTTTACATACTATAATCCTTATTCCGGCAGTATTTGGTGCTGATGTCACCAGAAGTAACAAATGTACAGCACACAAAATCACAGCATCACTTAATAAATAGAATGAAGGTACATATTACACTGTGTAGTAAAGACCACATAAACTTATCATGCAAAACCGCTTCACTGTTCTTTTTCCTTCTCAGAGCCGGCGACTGTCCTTATCCCTCAGCTGGTGTGTAACAGGACCATGATGAGAGTTGGTGTTCCAGCCATCCGGATGGGCCCCAATGCCCTCAACATGACCTCTGGTCACCTAGCGGACCCCTCCTGTGTGGCCCAGAGGCAGGTGAACAGCACCGTGTGGTACGAGGTCCAGAGCCGAGCGGCCGTATGTGGAAACGTGCTGAAGGTCAGAACTCCTGCCTCGTTTTCTTCTTGTTCTACAAAATTTTGTTTTCTCTCACTGTCTGTGGTCATAATGGGCTTGATAATTACCCCATGAGACAAATCAGTGAGTCTATAAACCATGTATGCTGTACATAAGGGAGTCATCTGCTTCTGTATGCTGGAAGATTCTCCCATTTTTTGTGGGCAACACAGTGGAAACTAACATCAGAGACATTAATTAGTCATTACCATGTTTTCTCACATCAGTTTTCTGTCCATTTTACTCCACAGACCAACAGCACCCATGCTGTCTACTCCAACACCTTATTCCTTTACCCTGTAAACATCAGCGTATTCTCACTGCCCACTGGTTTTCCCATCTCCTGCGTTTACCCCCTGGATTCCCGCACCAGCATAGACGTCGCAGTGAGACCCTACCTGTCGTATGTAAATTTCCCACCTTTCCCTTACCATTCTCATTCTAAACCTAAATCTTTGTACTAATATCTTTCAGTCTTGAATTTATTTTGTTATTTAAACTTTAGAATGTGTTTGAAATCACTGGCCACATTATAAGAAACCCCTCCATTCTAGGTTAGAGCAGCTGTAGCCCTTTAGACTGCAATATCTGGTCAGCAGCAGTCCTATGGTCAGAAACAGACCAGTGATTACCAAGAGGGTGGGCTGATTATTTTGGGATACATCAGCATGGTGGACCCATAAGGTTGGTGTTTCTTATAAAGTGGCCAGTGAGTGGAAGTACAAGAGGTGTTTCTAATAAAGTGGCCTGTGCGATTACAATGTATTTTAAATACGTTTCTATTTGCTCTATATCCAGCATGCAGGAGATGGGTCTAGTTGGTGTTGGTCACGGTGCCAGCGCCTCCATGTCCCTGTACCAAAATGCTACCTTCACAGCTGAGTATCCTCCAGGACCTGTGGTCCTGCCGGTGGGCGCTCCACTGTACGTGGGGGTGAATGTGGAAGAGGTGGAGGCCTCTCGCTTTTCTGTGATTGTGGACGAGTGCTACATTACAGACACACATAACATCGATAACTCTGTAAAATATCCACTTATTCAGAACCGGTAAGCCCTGCTCAATGTTGGGTCATAATTGAACCATAAGATCTGATTACAAAAGTATTCACAAAAGATGCTTTTAACACCATTGTAATCAGATACTTTTTATCTCCATTTTTAGGATTACATTGTTGATCACATAACACATGAGTCTGTTTATTCTGAATGTACTTGATGTGGCCTTAAACTGCAAGGCACACCCGAAGAAGTGGTTCTTCAAGGGTTAACTGGTTCTTCTTTTTAATGGAAAACCTGTGGTAAATAGGGCTTTAAGAACCATTCAAAAATAGTTCTATGTAGCACCATTTTGTACTGTATAGTAGGGCATTAACGACTTCAGACTTTTTCAAGTCGACTAATCCATCAAGATAATCGAAGTGGAGTCGACTAGTCGTGATGACGTCATCACACACGCAGCTAAGGAACACAGGTGTTCAACACTGAGCTACTTTTATTAAAGTTCTCTGTAACATTAACAGTCAACATGACAATTAAACTAAACAAAACAAAGGCTGCTACCTTGAATGTTCTGGTAAATTTAAGAGCACAACAGACAGTGGGAACAGTTTAAGCCGTGGCACCACTCAGCGTCCTCTGGACTGGACGACTCTCTGCAGTGCAAGCGTTAGCCACGTTAGCTAGCGGTGCGTTTCAGACGCCGTGCAGAACGCCGGTACTGTTACTGTACTTAAACACCGACTTGCAGGTTGTGCAGGTCCCCGTGCTGTTCGTGTGTCTAAAGTGAAGAATCTCCACATGTGTGATGTGTGTCTGTGTTCCCTGCTGCCGTGTCTCTCGTCTTGCTGTGATCTCCTGTTTAGATTCCTCTCTACGAGCCAACGATACCGCCCCTTTTATGAAGGGACTATAGTAATTGGTTAAACCAAGGAACGCGTGTCAGCGTCAGCCAATCAGAGGCAGAGACTGCATTGCGAACACAAGCGAGGGCAGAGAGAGGAAAAAAACACGCGACTAGTCGACTGCTCTCAATGGCCGTCGACTCATGTCTCTATAGTCGACTAGTCGACTTTTGTGTTAATGCCCTACTGTATAGTACTGTATATTTAGAACCATTTATAGAACAATTTTTGCCATTTTGCCTACTTTTATAGAAAAAGAAAACCACATAATAATCAAAAATAGACATGATTATGGTTGTATCTGCTGGTTCTCAGGACAGAATAACTTCATTCTAAAGATGTTTTTGTCTTTTGTTCTAGTTGTCCCAGTGACCCGCGTGATGTAATGGTGATTGAGAACGGGGTGTCTCTGCGAGCACGCTTCACTGCTCTGCTCTTCCTCTATAAGGGAAACTACAACGATATGTTCCTCCACTGCCACCTCAGCCTGTGTGACCGCACCACTGAGTCCTGCTCCACGGTACGATATGATACTTCACTGAAGCAAGTGATCAGATACTTTGCTAAAGCAAGTGATCAGATATTTCACTAAAGCTCCAGATTCAGTTCAGAGACATTCTGTACATATTAACCTGTCTTGTTCAAGTTATACTGGCTTCCTTAGTGATCTGTTGAGGCAGACATAATGTAGACTGATAGGATCATTCACAGGCACAGATCTTTCTTACAAACACTATATGTCTACAAATGCCCACACAGGACTTATAATGAGTGAATTCAGAACCTGAGGTGCATCCATTACAACACAGGCACACACAGTTTCTATCATCTCTATTGAAAAGCATTTCTAGTAGTTAGGGATGCTCTGAAGCAACAGAACATGAGAACAGTCATCACGCTTGTTGGCCAGGGAGATAAAGGGAGATAAAGCCCCCCACCACTGAGGTGTGGATCAGTGGCACAGCATTCTCTGGAGTGATGGAGCTCCATCCTCTACCTTTGACAGCATCTGGAGTGGTGTTTGTGATCCAGAACTAATCATCCAACATCCGTTCCTGACCTCACTAATACTCTCCTGCAATCAAATCCTCCCAGCAATGTTCCTAAATCTTCCTAGAAAAATACTGGCTAATACTGCAGCAAAGGGGAAAAGCCTCCGTTATCAATAGCGTTGATTTCAGAAGATACACTGGATATGCACCTTAGTGCATTTAGGGCCAATTTACCAGATGGAGATTAAGCCTAGTCCTTAGCAAAATTGAAGTGCCAATATGATATCACCATTGGACATATATTTTTTATTGCAGGATGAGCGTTAATCTGGGTCCATGAAACTGACTCTTGGTATATATACATCTATAGTGTATAGTATAATAGAGTATATAAATTCACATTTGATAATATTTAATGTTATTTCAAATTAAATACTAATGTTGCTTATCATTATTAGTGTTTACACTATCCAGTGGTGTATTTTTTTTGTTTTTTTGTCCTCTCACTCTTTGAGTTACACATTTACATTAAGATATTCTTCAAGGTACTTTTTCCTCCCAGAATGAGTGGTGGGAAAAAGTTTGTGCGCCCCACTTATGTCAGCAAAATGCTCTACCAACAGCCTATCCACGACAGATCCACCAACAATTCCCTAACAACCACCTGGAATAACATGGCAAACCAGAGAAAATGAACTTTTCTAGTTACTCTTATCATTATTTTCCTTTGAGTTTAAAGATAAGAGATAAGCTAAACCTTTATTAGTCCCACAAGTGGGAAATTTGCTTTGTGACGACAGAAAGTGTACAGTACAAAGTTAAGAGCAGCAAAAATTAAGAAAACAGTAGAATAGAATATAATACTATATCAACAGAACAGTATAAAATTTACACTAAACAATCTAGAAATATATCTGTATTATAAGATATATACATATATGTATATGTAAACTATATGTAAACTAAATGTAGACTAATAGTGATATGTATGTATACAATGAGTATATGTAAATATATATATATATATATACAAAGTGGATATATAAGTAAGTATAAGAACACTGTACATACACACACACACGTACATACAGGTACACAAAGAGTGACAGGCATTGTCAATACAATAGAAATGCACCCGAAAAATTGCACATTTTAAATTGCACATTTTGCCCAGTAATAATATTTCTACCCAGACAATTGCACATGTTGCATTAGAAAAAATGCACTCAAGTAATATTGCACATAAGAGAAACTACCATGGTGTATTGGATGTGTGTGTTTGTTAGTCTGTGCGTGTGTGGTCATCTGCAAGGTCTTTGTTGTAGAGTCTGACAGCAGTTGAATCTCTCCGTCCCACATTGTGGGTGCCGCAGCCTGCCACTGAAGGAGCTGCTCAGTGCTGTTAGAGTCTCCTGCATGGCGTGGGAGGTGTTATCCAACAGGAATGACAGCTTAGCCACCATTCTCCTGTCACTCACCACCTCCACGGGGAGAGGCCAATGGAAGGAAAAAAGTCTTTCAGACTTTTTTGGAATCCCAAAAACATTGAATGAACTCTATTTAATAGTACATCAAATCTAACATGATATCATATATATTCGTGCTTTCTCTCTGTCTGAACATTTGCTGTGTTGGGGGTTTGTTGGTTGAGTTCTAATGTTTAAATATTTAAACCAAATAAGACCTTTTCCAGTTTTATGTACACTTTCAGTGTTCCATTTTGAATGGTGTGAGGTTTGTACAAATCAAAGGCTTTCAGAAAGTGAACCAAATATTGCATAATGTAGAGTAACATTACATGACTATTTTAACAAGGGCAACAAAAACCTATGCAGGCGACTTATCAGACTGACCCACTGATTAACGGTCCTCAGGCTGTAGTGGCTACAGTATATATTATTCATTGTGTATTTAGTTGTACGTACTTCAGAGCAGGGAGTGCTCCGATTGCTGAATACACACTGGGAGTTCACTCCCAAGAGCTCTGGAGTGTGTGCTCACTCTTCAGTTCCCTCTTCTCATTTCTGTCCTCTCCTCTCTCTCTTTCCTCAGAGGTGTCAGACCAGAACGTCTCGCTCCATCTCCAGCCACAAGTCCCTCATTCTTGGACCAATCTCATGTAAGTGAAGCAAAATGGCACATAGTAAAGCTGATGATATTTAGATTGTTGGGGCCTGTTTCTAAGAGTGGAGTAAGTGAACTTGAGCACCCACGTCTTTTTTTTTCTTCCAGGGAACGAAGGACAATAATATGGTAAACATCAGACCACCTTCATCATGAGCCCTTCTGGAGAAATGCAGATGCCTCTTGGTTCTAACTGAACATGTATATTTTTTTTCTCGCAGAAAACTAGGCAAGGCAAGTTTATTTGTCATATTAACATACATTCAGCATGTTTTACCGAGAAAAATATGTATAAAACATGAAAAGAAATGGTCAATAATAATAAAAAATATATATTTTAATCATAAAAAGAAAAAATCAAAAATTGTGCATAATAATATTAATATAGAATAAAAACAGGATTTAAGACCAATTAAAACAAAGGTGAAGAAAGTAATGTAAAAGAATGCAGATAAAAGTGCATGATTTTTGTGCAGATCTGATTGGGGCGATTTTTAGCTTATTTTAAAAACTGGCTAAAGTCAGGGTATTTATTTTTCAAGGCCTAAAATTCTAATTATTAAAAAAAGGCTAAGAATGCATTACCTGATACATTGTTTTACCAGTGCTGAGAAGACTGTGGCCTAAAATGTATTTTGAGAAGTGCGGGGCAGAGAGGTACAAGAATGATGTGGTAATGCAAAAATTCATACAAACACATGTGTAGCTTCACTGGTGGTCAATGAATAAAATAGCTGTATTTGTGTTGGAGACGTGATTCTTGGTTCGTTTTACCACCACTGGAAAAATAAATCAAAATTAATCATTTCATACCAAACCCACCCTACAGGATTTTACAATGTCAAAAATTTAATTATTCAGATATTTTTAAAACTTTGTGGAATTCCTCTTTCAGGGCATCATAGTTAGCTGTGGATGTTTGAACTGTAGTAGAGCAGGAAAATCTCGTTCATACAGTGAGGTTAAGACCACAAGGACCACACGTCCAGCTGTTCCAGCACAAAAAACACCTGGACCAGGCACCAGAGAGTGCAAGTTGATGCAAGATGTGTTAGGAAATGGACAACAGCAAAATGTGGGCTGTCAAGAAACCGCGAGGACTGAATTTAATGACCTTTATTTTGAATTAGAAGACTGTGATCATCCGTGGGCCATCCGTCCAATACCTTGTGTTTGTAGAATGTTTTCCTTTTTTCTGTCTTTTATCTTCTGTTTGTAATTTATTGATACAGATGTCAATCAGAATGCTGAATGCATATATATTTTCCAATAAAGGATATATTTTATTCCTTAAACCTATCTCATGTTTCACCCCTAAAACTTGTATCTTAGCAACAACCAGGACAGTATTTTAAAGTATGGTAAGTGAAGTTTGATGTCTGATGGCCTTTCCAGTCAGCTTAATTGCGCTCCGTTGCCTTTCCCACCCATGCAGGGCTCCTCTTGGGTGGCGTTTCAAACACAAATCTTTAAAGAAGAACCCACTCAAAGCTCGTTAACATGGTGGTTAGACATCACTGTAAAACAAGTCCACACGTTTTAAACCTCTAAACTGTTTTAAAGAGGAAAAAAGAACAAAGCTGCACAACGAGAGACTGCAATTAGTAATTTTGACCACTAGGGGGAAACAAAAGCAACAAAAGCTGCTCCCCTTCTCTGATTAGAATTAGGGTCAATTGGAAAACTAGATTTTTGCACAGCATTGTTGCTTATGGAAATTACTCTAAATTATTAAGCGATCAGCAGTGCTTCTTGAGTTAGTTTAATACTTTTAATAGAGCAGCCTTATAATCCTAATAATAGCCTAATAATCCTAAAAATAAGAGCATTGTCGCTGTTATTAAATAACTTGAGCAGAAGGAAAAGAAACTAAAAAAACAATCTGAATATCAGTATCCTAAAACCCCTCCCGAACTGAGCTGAAGTGTAGTGGATTTTCTCAACACCTCCAGCATCTGCCAGCCCATAGCTGTGTTAGAATCTTTTAGACCCTTTTCTTCTCTTTTGCTCTAAAATCTAGTAGCTTGCATTTTGAAATATAAAAGTGCATCATTAACAACAATTTCATATGTTTGCATGGTGTCTCATCTGCTTTTACACACACACACACACACACACAATGCGTTTTGGTTTGTATGGAAGACACTGATTGTAATTTACATTTACACACAGTTATGAAACAGTCAAAAAAGACAGACTATAATGGTACTGGGGAAGGAGGGAGAGAAAGAGAGAGAGAAAGAAAACTAGTGAGATAGAGAGAGGAGAAATAGAGACAGGGAGAGAGAGCCAGAAAAATAGAGACAGGGACAGGGAGAGAGAGAGAGAGGGCAGAAGACAGAGAGGGGGACTAGAAGGTGAGAAAGAAAGAAGGAAGAAAGAGTTAAGGGGAAAGGAATGAGTGAGGAAAGAAAGAAAGAAAGGATAGAAGAGTGAGAGGAGAGAGAGAAGAAAAGAAAGAGGGAGGAGGGAAGGGGAGGAGACAGGAGAAAAGTTTAGAGGGGAAAGGATGGAGTATGGGAAGAAAGTAAGAAAGAAGAAAGAAAGAAATAGTAAGTGAGAGGAGAGGGAGAGAGAGAAAGAGAGGGAGAGAGAGGGAAAGAGAGAGAGAGAGAGAGAGAGAGAGAGAGAGAGAGAGCGCAGACTGAAACAGGCAGTTTTCTGAAGAGCTGGTTGTGCAACTCCTCCACAGCACCACTAATTGTGGCTGCGGGTTGGAGCCGGGACTGTGAAATTACAGCCGGGGAGAAAGAAAGCAAGTGAGGAAGCGAGATGCAGAGATTTCCGACAGATACACAAACACTCAATCTTGTGTAACATTCTTTCATGTGTTCCACATCCACATTATGGGCCATCAGACCTTCTCAGACCTTCTCCAGGTAGTACTTCAGGGGCAGGAGAGACAGAGATGACACTGATAAACAGATCAGCCTCCCAAACACTTGCAGAGGTGTGAGGAGTGATTCTGAACTAGAAAAGAGATTAAAAGGCCCACATTCTGGATTTTTGTGTTTTTTATTTGTTTGGGTTTTTTCAGGTGTGCCTTATGTAAGATATTATGTGTCTTTATCTGTTTTTACTGTTCCCTGCCTCTCTTTATACCTCAGAACACACTCAGACTGTGTCCATGTAAATATATGTACATTATCCGCGCTCTGATTGGCTGCCTAGCTTATGCCTTATTGTAAAAGCAGTCCAGGCTGAAACACTTCTTACAACAAGAATAGCTGGTGGTAACCTGCTGTGTACACACACAAACACACACACACACACATAAATAAATACATAATGTATTTATTTATTCATTCTTTTTTTACATTAGTTTTTGTGACATCACAAAAACAGTTAATTCAATAATGACCATATTTGACTATGGACAGTGAATATCACAATTAGAAGCTTTAACAAAGTTTAATGAGTGAGAAAGAGAAGTTAGGAAAGGGGCAAAGAAGTTAGGAATAATGGGCAAAGAAGTTAGGAAAAAAGGTTGAGAGAGAAATAGAAAATCAGTTAGGAGTGAAAGAGTGACAGACAGAATTAAGGAGTTAGCAGTGAGGGGGTAGGGATAGAGACAGGATAAAAGGAGGGTTAGAGAAAGAGGGAGAGAAAGAGAGAAAGAGGGAGGGAGAGAGAGAAAAAGTAGAAGACAGAGGGAGAGAGAGGGGAGGAGTGAGAGAGAAAGGGGGAGAGAGAGAGAAAGAGAGAGAGAGAAGGGAGGGGGGCAGAGACAGTGAAAAAGCAGGACCTAAAAGCCAGAAGCTTTCTCTGTTCTTCTCAGTCAGTTTGGGCAGAAGCTTTCTCTGTTCTTCTCAGTCAGTTTTAGTTCTTCCCCACAGGAGCCCCTCAGACAGGTGAGCGAAACTCTGATTCTCTAACTGATCCTCTAACTCTCTTTGATGTTTTCTCTCCTACCATCATTTCTTGTTTCTCTCACTAATTTTTGTCACCAGTCAGTCCTATAACCCTTTTCTGTGCCTTTGATTGGCCCTTGGTAAGCATGCTACGCTTTAGTGAAGTGATGGAGGCCAAATGGTTGGATCTGTAGCAACTTGCTGTGGGATACCGGGGGTCTTCCTGAGGGACACTGCGAGTTTTTTCTAAGGGACACTGGGAAATCTTCCTGAGGGACACTGGGGGGGTCTTCATGGTTGTCAGGTTGTTTATTTTATATCACCATTCACTTTATTGACTGTGTCTCCTTCAGTTATGTGGGTGCACTTCACTTCTGTGCTGTCGGTTGGTTTGGTTTTGATGAAGGAGATGCAAATTTTTTCTTTTTTATTCTGTACTTTTCACTCTTAGGTTGTTTTGAACTGTCATTTTAACTCTGCACTTTAATTCTCACCCAAGGGAGGTTTCTGGAAGACCAGTGAAATATTTGGATTGCTATTTATAAGTCAGAAGCTGGAAAATGCATCCTGAGCGTTTTATGGTTTTGTGGGTGTGTTTCATGTTTGCCACCTTACAGTGTTGAGCTGAGCTGGCATGATGCCACCCACAAAGCCTTGAGCTTGTGGTGTTAAAAGTATTCCAACTGCTCAGTCAGGCCGCGCAGCAGCAGATGATCTTGATAACGCATGATCTGCAGCTGCACTGAAAATTCTCCATCTTCAGATGTAGATTCATGAAGTTAAACTTTTCTGTTTCTCAGGTCTCCACTTGGTCTTTCTCTCTCAGCACTCCAGACATCTTCCATCTGTGTTTGCCTTTGTCTTCAATTCCCCTTAAATGAAGATGGAAACTTTCTGGAGTTTAGGTCAATTTAGATCATTTTTACTTGCACAGCTCCTTTTATAGCAGACATTATCCCAAAACAGCTTTGCAGGAATGCAGGTCATGTTTCCAAACAGTCAAGCTAAGTGAGACAGTGGGAGGAAAAAGTCCCACAGAATGAGAAGAAGAAACACAGAAAGGAACCTTTAAGAAAAAAGTTCTCCAACAGCATGAAGAAGAACCACTGAGAGGAACCAAGGCCCCCAACAAACTCTCTAAGAGCGTGAAGTAAACCACAGAGAGGAACCAAGACCCAAAAAGAAAAGTTCTCCAACAGCATGAAGAGGAACCACTGAGAGGAACCAAGATCCTAAAAACTCTCTAAGAGCTTGAAGAAGAACCACTGATAGGAACCAAGACCCCCAAAAAACTCTCTAAGAGCATGAAGATGAACCACTGAGAGGAACCAAGACACCCAAAAACTCTAAGAGCATGAAGTAAACCTCATAGAGGAACCAAGACCCATTGAAAGAAAAGTTATCCAACAGCATGAAGAAGAACCACTGAGAGGAACCAAAACCCCAAAAAACTCTCTAAGAGCATGAAGTAGAACAAAGTGAGAGGAACTCAAAAAGAACAGTTCTCTAAGAACATGAGAAAAAACCACAGCAAGGAACCAAGAACTCAAAAAGAAAAACTTTTTGATCACGAGAAGAAGCCACAGAGAGGAACCAAGACTGAGTAGAGAAACTCTTTAAGAGCTTGAAGATGAACCATAGAGACATTATCAAGGAGATAAAGCAATTTTGTTGAATTCTGTTGAAATGCTGGTCGTGTTGATTAGAAGAAAGTGTAGAGTAGAAACTGGTGACATTCCAAATGAACGATCATTTTTACACGTTTTCTGTTTTTTAGATAGAGACGATGCTGACCTTTACCCTCGTCATTTGCTTTCTCTTCCTGCCCATCGGCACTGCAATACCACCGGGCTTTCAGGTGCGCCTGGTGGGCGGCAGGCACCTGCACGAGGGCCGTTTGGAAGTGTTCTATAATGGAGCATGGGGCACGGTGTGTGATGATGAGGTCAACATTAATCTGGCCAACGTGGTGTGCCGCGAGCTTGGGTATGCACATGGCCTCTCTTGGGCTCACAGTGCCAAATTTGGACAGGGCCAAGGTAAAGATGTTTTTATGTGTTAAATGTAAAGTTTCCCCTTCACATTCCTTTCTACAAATAGTAAATGTGTGTGTTTGTGTGTATTTATGTCTTTGTGGGCATTCAGCCTGCTTGCTGGAATATATGTAATTCTTGATGTCTGGACATTTTTTTCACAAAAACTGCAGCTACATTTAGAAAAAGAGAAAAGAGAGACAGCCTTTCTTCTCATTCAGTTTATACTGGGATGTCAACATACTGAAGTAGTCTACTTACAAGTGTTACCACAGTGTTATGGCTTTTACATGCCTCCATTATGGTCTCATTGTTCCTCACTCTAGGTCCAATTTGGTTGGATAATGTCATGTGTACGGGCACTGAAAGCTCAATATCCGACTGTCGCTCTAATGGCTGGGGAATAAGTGACTGCAACCATGGTGAGGATCTGGGGGTGATGTGTAGCACGGATGGTCTACAGCAGGGCCATGTTCCCCAGTACAGCGAACCAGCTGCAGTCACGCCTCTCCAGCCTCTGCCTGAAGTCTCAAACACCCCGGATAGCTCCCTCCGCAGACGAGGTCATGAAATTGCCCTGAACCGAAACTCCCAGCGGGGCTCTGCAGCCTCCTCGCCGCAGCTAACCGGGCACCAGATCCAGCTACGAAGAAACTCGGCCCCTCGCAGACAGGAAAGTGCAGTGCCAAGAGGACACCTGCTGCCCAATCATTTGCGCAATGGGGCAACTTACAGACGGAGCCAGGAAGTCCCTCCCAGGCCAGTTGACCAGTTAGCTCAGCAAACCTCACAACCTTCAACCTATGAGAGATCGCCACCAGCTGTAGACAGGCCAGAGCCATCCTCTTCTGACTTTGGAAATGACAACAGAATGAACACCGACTTCACCAACACTATTGAACAGGTGAGAAGACCACTGGGCAGAAATGGATGTAACTGAAGTAATACAAATTTTGCAATCAAATGACCATCGTTCACAGTATTATTGCATAGGTTATAATACCATGAATGTAGTAATATGAATGTGTTATATGTAACAATGGACATATCAAATTTGACACATTTTTCAATTCTGGGACCAGAGTTCAATTTAATTTTTGATATTTTATCTGTTGAACTGCCTTAATTTTGCAGAACCCTAACTACAAACCACACAAAGTAGTATGAAATTGTGCTATGCCTGCTGTTCATAGTCTGTGAACTCTACAGCTGTATTCATCCAGTAATGATTCAAGGCAGGTGCATGTAATCCCTCCTGCTGTACTTGCCTTGTACAGTGGTACTTAACTCCCATTCTGTAGACCCACTGTCCTGCACAGTTTTACCTATTCCCTGCCTGACCCAACACACCTGATCCCCTGTAAAGGGTTTGGTAATGAGTTGAATCAGGTGTTTTGGAGCTAGAGGAACTTGACAATGTGAAGGGAAGGAATACCCTAAAATAAGAGCTGAGAACCCCTGCCTTATGCATTTTTACTGTTGGTTTACCATGGACAGTCCTGATCCTGGGGATCTACTTTCCTGCTTGGTCTAGTTCCAGCCCCAATCTGACTTACCTTCCAACTAATAAACCTTTTCAGATGATCTGAACTGGCTGGATCCGATGCATTAGTGTTTGGTAAAGAGGGCAGCTTATTAGATCAAGCACTATATGGTCTCAGCCAGTGGTTCTCAGTCATAGTCCTGGAGTACTACTACAATGCACATTTTTTGATGCACAAGTTTTCTTTTCTCTCAACATACCTGAGGCACTGAATGAACAAGTCCCTTTGGTAAACTGTGTGGGAACATGGAAAACATTACATGCAAGGCTGTGTTACTCCAAGACCAAGACTGAGACCCAGGCAACCCTGGCAATTGGACTTGATTTGTCTCAGACGACTGGTCACCAGCCTTAATACTCAGTCTGGCTCCAACCACAATCTGCCACACATTCTCCATTTTATTTACTTTTTCAGAAGCTCTTGATTGCCTGGATCAGATTTATTTGTATTATGTAAAGTGGGGGAAGATGTTAGGTAAGAATCTGAAGCATGTAGGAACAAAACTGAAGCAGGTAGGAACACCCAGATCAAAACAAGGAATCGGGGTGCAGCCTATTACAGTGATGCATGTACCATACATCATTACACCCCTAGCAAACAGTGAGGATAACCTGTAATAATGAGCCAAGGCAGATTCCTTGAACTTTGATCTGGAACTGAGCAGTCAAGTGGCAAATATCTTTGGATAATATAACAAGTCCACATACCTGCAGCTCAGGTAGAAAACTGTGTGTTACTTGATCACAGATGCCCAGATCTCTTGGTCTGGAAGCTTAAGCTCAGTTAACTGACTGCTATGTAATTGAATTCAGGATCGCCCTGATTGCTCTGTTGATGATCGTTAATGACTCTCAGCAGTACTTACCCGTGTCCTCCAAAATCACAGCCGAACACCACACTGCCACCGTATCCTGACACTGTCGTTGAGGCCTAGTGTTGCTTTCGTCAACGAAAATTATGACTAAATATCGATGTCAACGAACATTTATCACGTGACAAAAATGATAACTATAATAAAATATGTAATGTAAAATTGTTGACGAATGCAAACAAGACTAAATGTGGTTCACAAATTAAAAACTATGCTAAAATGTCTCTTCATTTTCGTTGACTAAAACAAGACGAGACGTTATTTCATGTACGATAGGGAGGGGAGAAAAAAGTATTGGGACGCTCTACCTTAGAGTTGAACGGCGTTACATCCCAGTACTCCACTGAGAGGCACTGTGAATTAAATCTATCTAGAGTGGCCAAAAGTATTGGTACCATTAAAGTGCCAGGGAGAGAGAAATCTCACACACACACACACACACACACACACAAAGTCTCACACACACAGCATTTTGATAAGTAGTCTTTCCCATCTCCATGCAAAAAAGCTGATCCTAAATTGTTCTGATTTGGTTGTGTAGACTATATTTGTTCAGGAATAAAAAAAATAT
>JBBPCX010014026.1:10000-17474 GCA_037974365.1 Hydrocynus forskahlii | reverse complement strand
TGAACACACGCACACACACTCACACACACCTGTCTGAACACACGCACACACACTCACACACACCTGTCTGAACACACACACTTTCACACACACCTGTCTGAACACACACGCACCTGTCTGAACACACATTCTCACACACCTGTCTGAACACACACACTCTCACACACCTGAAGAAACACTTATAGATTTTAATCCAATCCAATACATGTGTGTATGTGAGAGAGTCAGAGAAGAGCAGTAGTGATACATAGACGATCAACACAGCTCACACACGCAGACGTGCTCACACAGGCGCACACACACACACACACAAACACACACACACACACACACACACACACACACACACATTCCCATGCAGATCCAGCAGTAGTTCCACTGCAAGAGCCTGATAACATTGGGTTTTACACTTTCAATTAACCACCACACACACACACACTCACACACACACACACTTACTCACATGCAACCCAGCTGTCTGAGGCTTGAAAATCAGTTTGACTCTGCAGAGATTCCAGAGCTAAAACTGGCACGAACACCTTTCTCTCTCTCACTCATTCACTCACTCACTCACTCACTCACAGTAAAAATAACACTGACATGCAGCTTTGGTATGTCAGTGAAGTCTGTACAAGGTCTGAACCCTTAATTCCAGATTGAAGATCTTCCCAGGTGTTGAGGTGGAGTGTTTCCCAACTTGTTAACGCAGTAACAGACCGTTCCCTCAGAAGGTGGTGATGAGCTCTTTGTTCAGCTTTTGATTTGTGAGTAGAACAGATGTGAATAGTTCCGATTCCCATCTGATATGTGGAAAGACGGCGTGTCTTTGATTAGACCCCCAGCAGCTGAGCAGTTTCCCAGAGTTTGTCCTGATAAACCCTGTCTTCTCTGAACATTAAACATCTCCAAACCCAAAAGAACATTACAGGATAAACAATCTCTGTCCTCTCTCTCTGGGGGCGTAGGGTGGTCCTCCCCTCCCCTGTCACTCATTATCACTGTCCTCTCTCTCTGGGGGCGTAGGGTGGTCCTCCCCTCCCCTGTCACTCATTATCACTGTCCTCTCTCTCTGGGTGGGTAGGGTGGTCCTCCCTCTCCCCCATCACTCAGTATACCTGTCTTCTCTGGGTGGGTAGGGTGGACGTCCCGCTCTTCCATCACTCAGTCATTCTGTAAGTTTGAAGTTTGTGAAGAAGTTCTGGAGGTGAATAAGCAGTGCAGATGGTGGACATTCAGTTCTGGTTTCTGGGCATGAACATCTGGGCTGGGTTTTGTTCATGCAGTTCCCAGTTATGCCTCTGTGGACTGTGGGGGTGCAGTGTGTTCTCCATTCCAGATTGTTCTGTTTGTCACAGATGGGCTGAGAGGAAGCTCGGGGGCCTGCAGGTCCACACATTGACAGGGTGGACAGAAGCTGAGGCGCTGCCGAGAAGCTGAGGACCCGTGATCAGAGGACGTGTTGGAGCTCTGGACTGGTTCCCCTCGGTCATGGCCAGCGGAAATAAAATCACACTGTAGTTCCATCAGAATTATGAAGTGTGTGTAACGTGCTGACTGTGAACACTCCAGAATGCATCAGTGTGTGTGCTGGTGTGCCGTTTGTTGTACAACTGCACTAGCTGTGGTTGCTATGATTACATTGGCTTAGTAATGATGAATGAATAAGGGAGGAGATAGAAACTCGATCAAGACAGTTTATAAAGACATGTAACCGAAACAACAGCTCTGTAAAGATTGGTTTTACCACGAGTGTGTGTTTTTCTTGGTTGTGTGTGTTGTGCTCTTGAGTGTCCTGCATGGCTCTCGCTCCGTCCGTCAGTTGGTGCATCAGTTGTTTGTGCGCAGCCTGAGTTGAGTGTTATTTAGTTATTAATGGATTGTCAGATGTATAAATATGGAGACGGCATATCGATTGTAATCCTTAATCTCTATTTACCTGCAGTGTTGATCAATAGTTAGAAGTGTTAGAATGTTCAATTTTGAACATTTCAGACCGCACCTGTGTACACTTTAATAGAAATTAGTCAGGCGGCGCAACCATGTGAAGCTATGCACTGAGGAGCTGTTAGCAGGGATTGGGGCTGTTGTAACGCAGACGGAGACATTGATGATGTTCTGTCTGCGGGTTTGTGTAAGTGTGTCTGGACGAAGTTGTGCTGAGTTAAAGCTGGAAGTTGAAATTGAGTGTCACAGTTGCCGTGGTGATGATCTCCAGCCTTTGATGATTTGGAGGACAATGGGCGTCTCTCAGGGATTTAGATAGGAACGCTTTCAAAATCCCCTCTGGCCACCAGTCTATAGGATTACCCAGCATTCCTTTCTCACACACACACACACACACGCGCGCGCGCGCACACACATACTCTGTGTGACAGAAATCTCCAGAACCTCCTCATTGCCCCACTTTATCCAGACCTCCAACAAAACTCTAGCAGAACTCCAATAAAACTCTCCATCCATTTAGCCTGTACTAGTTTAGCTCCACCTATTCCACCTACAGCAGTTTAGTCCTTCCCTTCAGCCCACAGCAGTTTTGCACTGCCCTTTCAGCCCACAGCAGTTTTGCGCTGCCCTCTCAGCCTACAGTGGTTTAGCCCCACCCATTCAGCCTACAGTGGTTTAGCCCCACCCATTCAGCCTACAGTGGTTTAACTACGCTCATTCGTTAAGTTATAGGAATGTTCATAAGGAAACTCTAAGTCCTACCTGCTTTTTAAATGAATCTCACCACAATCAGAACAGCTCATTTGTATTTCAGTCTTATAGGTGCAGTAACAAACAGTGTGTTTTATTCTGACAGATGGGTGGAGAACAGAGTAGAAGTGAAGCAGGACTCCTTTTGCGTCATAAAACTGATACACACACTGTTAGTGGAGCTCGGGGGAGTGTGTGTGTGTGTGTGTGTGTGTGTGTGTTTGTGTGTCTTATAAAACAAATAATTATACACTTTGGAGCAATGATATGGAGCTGTATGTCTGTCTATCTGCTGTGAATGGTAGATTTAGTGTGAACTTTCTCGTGTGTGTGTGTGTGTGTTCCTTTGTTATTGTAGGTGTGTGTGATGTGTATTCCCTTGTTAATGTGTGTGTGTGTGTGTGTACAGGTGGTGGAGATTGCGATTAAAGTGAGTCCCCTATTGGCCCCCCACCTGTTCCAGCCCCTCCTGCCTGCGGTGTTCCGGGGGATCATCGCCGGAGAGGTGACCTTTAACCTCCTCCTCTCAGAGCTCTTTCACTTTGGCTCTGTGGTTCAGAGCCAGAGAACCAAGAGTTCACACACATTATACATTAATAACACAGTTATTCACCTCCAACCCACCAAACATCACCAGCATCCAGAGGCAATACATTAAGTTAATTGGTTATTTCTAACAGTAATAAATGTGTGTGTCTGTGTGTGTGTGTATGCATGTGTGCGTGCGTAGCGGTATCCTGTCGTGATGTCAGTGTATCTGGGTGTGATCGGTCGGGTTGTGCTGCAGAACTCCAGCTTCTTCTCTGCGCTGCTCACACAGATGGCCCAGGAGTTCAACAAAGAGGTAACACACACACAGGCACACACACATTTACTTTAAATCAGTGTTGCAGCATTAGTATCAGGTGGGTGTGTGCTAATGTGTGTGTGAGAGTTATGGAGTTATGTGGACTTTGACCCTGCAGATGGACCAGTTGTTGGGGAGCATGATTGAGATGTGGGTGGACCGCATGGACAACATCACCCAGCCTGAGAGAAGAAAACTGTCCAGCCTTGCTCTGCTGTCCCTGCTACCTTCAGACAACAGGTGACTTCCTGTAGCTCGGGAGAAGTTGCTCTCGGAGGATGTTTTGGTACCGTTCATGACTGTGTTCTTAGGAAAAACTGTGAGTGAACCCACTCCCTTGGATGAGAAGCAACCCCACATATGAATGGTCTCAGGATGCTTTACTACTGGCGTGACACATTGTAGCGGCCACCTTTTCTTCTCCAGACAATCATTTTTCTGGATGCCCCAAACAATCAGAAAGGGCTTTACCCCAGTCCTCAGCTGCCCAATCCCTGTACTTTTTGCAGAATATCAGTCCTTGATGGTATTTTCTTGAAGTGACCTTTTCGTCACTAGGCAAACCTCCAAAGGTCTTTGCTTCACCTTTGAGCAAGCACTGCACTGGTTGTGCCCCAAACCCGCAACTGATTCACCTTGAAGGAGACGGTCCTGGCGCTTGCTGGACCCTGAAACCTTCTTCACAATAATTGAACCTTTCTCCTTGAAGTTCTTGATGATCCGATAATTGTTTGATTTAGGTGCATTCTTACTAGAAGCAATATCCTTGCCTGTGAAGCCCTTTTTATGCACATTAGTGATGACTGCATGTGTTTCCTTAACAGAGGAAGAATAATGATTTCAAGCACCACCCTCCTTTTAAAACATCCTGTCTGCTACTGTAACTCAGCATGACAAAGTGATCTCCAGCCTTGTCCTCGTCAACACTTTTACTTGTGTTAACGAGAGGATCTCTGAAATGTTCAGCAGGTTCTTGTGTGACAGGGCTGAAATGCAGTGCAAATGGGTATTTTGGATTAAGTTCATTTTCATGGTAAAGGGGGACTTTGTAATTAATTGCAGTTGGTCAGATCACTCTTCATAACATTTTGGAGTACAGTAACCTCCCACTTTAATGCGGATCAGCAGTCACGGATTTTTCCTGAGAACCGAACCAATAATTTTTCGCTGAAACCCCCGCACTAACACGGAAACTGCAGATATCCTCCGCATTTTTTTTTTTGCTTTTGTGACGTCCGGGCCTCGTCCGCCAGGCCCCTCGTCCTCGACCTGGGCTGCTAAGCACCGCGCCCAAACATAAACAACTAGCACGAGGATGACGGGGCGTGGTGGACGAGGCCCCGATGTCACATCCTTTTCGTGGCAATATATAATTTTTCATGCATTTTAGTGGTAAATTATTACGAAAAATAAAATTTACTGATTTTGTAACATAAATATTAATGTAAATTCAGCTACATTTCTATATAAAACATAACTATAAATATTTTGTTACTGACGAGAGTACACAAAGAAGCACGTCTTTGGATAGTTAAATACTGCTGTACTCAGAGGTGGGAGGTTTGAAAGTAGCCAATCAAAGAACGCTATTTATTTCTCCTTGCTGCTGATTGGCTGCTGCCCTGTGACATTGCAGACCAGAATTTCCCCTGTGGAGCGCCTCGGGTGTTCTCATGTTTTTCATTTTGTTCCTCTTAAAGCCCTGTATTTTTATCACTGTAAATTAAATTTATTACTGTATTTACCTGCTTATACCAAAGAAAACGACAGATCGGTATTTACATTCTAGCACTGTGGGAGTTCAGTAAACTGTACAGTATGAATACGGGTTTACCTTTACATTTTCTTTCAGGGTAATGAGTTTAAAACGACAAAGAGTATATTTGGGGGCATATATAGGGTTTACACTATAAAAAACTTTTAGGTATTTTTTTAACCACATCACAACACACGTCTTTTCCCTATGCACGGGTGCTCTTGGAACGTAACCCTCGCAATAAGTGGGGGGTTACTGTGTGTGCAAATTGCCATTATAAAAACTGAAGCAGCAAACTTTGTGAAAAATAATATTTGTGTCATTTTCAAAACTTTTGACCAGGACTGTGTACAGAGTGGGTTTGGTGTGAAATTGTCTGTTGTAGAGACTGAAATTGTCTATTGCATTTCTTTACAGTGTAGGTGAATGAAATAAGACATCTCTGACACAAATAGAGTGGTTTTATTCACTATTGACCCCCAGTGAAGCTCCAAGTTTCTCTAAGTGTTTACATGGATGCTGATGATGGTAAAATAGTGGAGAATCTGATCTAAATCACTTTTCTTTGGGGACTATTTTGCCTCATGATGCTCTGCATGTATCCTTCCACCATTGTTATAGTTTTAGGATCAAAAGTGTCCGGTGTCAGGCGGCGCAGCCATAACCTTTTAATGGAATAACTTTCTGTGAGGGAGCGTTTAGAGGCAGACGTCTGGTTCCATTCACCTCCATTGTGATCAGTATAATTACAGAGAAACAAATGATACGTCTCTCTGACTACTGTGATATTTATGAGTTATTGTATTTGCCTTTTTGATTGGTTGATTGGTTAGGTGGCTCATTTGCATATTGCAGTGAATAATAATTACCATGTATTATGCAGTGTTTCAATGAAAACCTCACTGCCTGCTTAGCTTGTTAGTGACGTTCCTGTTGGGTTCCTGGCCAATTAATGGTCCGTTGATGTTCAGGCACTGAGCTGGAGATAATTTGGAGCTTCTGTGAGCAACTCTGAGAAAACTGCAACCCTTTAAATATTGCAGAAATCCCAGAGAGACTGTCTCTTTGAGAGGACTTCTGAATTAGCTCACCTCGGGATGGTTTTCTATGGCAGTGGTCCTGATTAGCCCTCCTCAGCTTTTAGCATGGCATAAAGTACTATGCAAAACTCTTGAGCCCCCTCATTTCTTCATTGTTTATGTCCAAAGATCCAGACTTTTTGTATTTTTAATGGTATCTTGTTGAACAGTTCTCCAGGCTTCCTGAAAGACTTTCAAAGAATCTCATTTTCAGTCCAGTCCCTGAACCTGACCAGTTTCAGAGGAATGTTTTTTGTTTGTTAAGACACTCAGTGACAAACTTATGAATCATTCAAGCGTAACAAAGCACATCTAACTTAAGGCCTGAACCAGTTTCTGAACACCTTTATCTAGGAACCTTGTATGTTTAGGCACTTAGCGGCCTGTCACAGTAAACTATTTGCTCCACTTTCTTTCATTTAATCTACTCAGTATGCCAAAGATGAGACAGATTCACAGGAAGAAAATAGTGTTTTTGCACCAACAAGTTGAGTCAAAGCAAAATATGAAGAAATGAGGGGTGGCTCAGGACTTTTGCACTGTATTGTGGATCCGGCGGTGGATGACCTCTATGTGAGGGGTGTAATGGTGCTGTTTATGATATAGCCAGACTGTATACTTTTGGGGGAAATGGACCATTGTTGACAAGATGGACAGGCTCTGGAACTTAAAGAACCTCGGCCCATCTCCTGTTCTGACCTTCCCACACTCTCTAGCCCCCACAGCAGTCTTTCTAGCGCCCCACACTCTCTAGTCCTGCGTGCCTGAGAGGGTCTGAGTGTGTCCATGGTGCTGGTGTGTGTTTGTCAGTGGAGTAGTTGGTCCCTCATTTGAAAGTTTTTCGCCTCTTTAGAGAACCTGCACGGCAGAATCTGTTTGGGTTTCTGGACCTGCGGCTAGAACACAGACAGAAACACACTGCCCACTCTGCTGCCCATCACTCTGCTGTCCATCATGGGTCATTTCAACTAGTGCTGCAGGATATGTTATCTGATAATCATCATATCAGAATTAGATCAGACTCAGAAAACTTTCTTGATTCTGGAGGAAATTGCTTATGTAATAACTGCAAAGAGACATAGAGACAAGAACAAATAT
>JBBPCX010014026.1:0-5000 GCA_037974365.1 Hydrocynus forskahlii | reverse complement strand
ACCTTTAATGATCCGAGACTCGAGTCACTCTTGACTTTTTCTGAAGACTGAATTCACTGAATGTCGTCCCCTGATCTACCAGATTCTCAGCACTGTGCTCTCCAGAGTCTTCTACAGCTTTACCGTCGTGTGTTTGAAGAACTCGCAGAACGTCCTCCACACTGCGGAGAGAAGATCAGATCCTCTCAGAACCCTTATTCAGTTTCCTCTCTGTGTCGTTATGTTCAGAATGTGCGCGTGTGTGTTTCACCCTCTGCATGTGTGTATGTGTGTGTGATCTTCCCTGTAACAGCCTGCCGTTGCCATGCTAATTAGAGTTAACTATAGCAGGGTTGGATTAATATGGGGGGTGAAGTGGTGGTGGACTATAATGAGAAGGTTGGTAAATGACTGCAAACGCCCACAAAGTCATCAGCTCCATTTACAAGGACTTAAAAGTGCGCCGTGGAAACCAGGGCTCAGAAGAACTGCACATATCTTATTAAGATGCAGCATTTCAATTATCTGCTCTAATCAAACAAAATTACAGAATTCCACTAACAGAGCTGAGATCTCCTGCTTCAGTCAAACCCAGAAGCTGTTGTGATGGACCTAAAACGAGCTGTTTGTTTCTGCTCTCCACGCTCCTGAGTGACTGAGGGCTCCTGAGCTTCCTGACACCTCACCGACACGGCTGAAGACCTCGGTTTTATTGACCCTGATTATTAGCCAGGAGCGGTAAAATATCTGCCGAAGAACTCCAGGAGAACCTGTATTGAGGTTACAGTTACACCTCCCTGATTTAATGATCCTGCAGGACAGTGTCAGGGTCGTCTCACCGAGTTGAATCTTTAACGAGCCTTTTCTTCCACCAGAAACACTTTTAACAATGAGGACGGTAGTGTGGGAAAGCTGGGCTGATGCACCTTACGATAAATCATCTCACCACAGGCTGCTTTCGTCACAGATAATGTTCAGTTCACTTCAGATCAGCTTCTTCTTTGCATTAATTTCCACAACAAACAGATGTTTTTACTGTCAATTTACTTTCACGCACTCTTCAAACACCAATCTTAAAGCAGGTGTTCTCTCCTCCAAAGACCAAACAAAGAACATTCGGGAGAACCACTGAGAAGCGCCTGGACTCTAAAGGAGGACCTCCTGAAGAGAATGAGAAAAAAGCACTGAATGGAACTAAGACTCAAAAGTCAAACTTCCTTAAGAATTTCAAGGAAGAACACTGAGAAGAGCGAAGTCACAAAAGGAGAACTTGAGGAAGATCCACTGAGAAGAGCTAAAACACAAAAGGAGATCTTCCTTAAAAGCATGATGAAAAAGGAGAACCTCCTGTGAGCATAAGGAGGAGGAACCACTGAGAGTAACCGAGACTTAGAAGGAGAATGGATGGACTGACAAAAAAAAAGTATTTCTTAATCGGAGAACGTGAAGTGATGAAGGTGAGGAGACCGCTTAGACGTTTTTTGATTGGTTCTCCTCCTGCCTCATTGAAATGTATGAGGAGTTCCCCATCAATAACTTGAACATTCCGTTTAAGGAAGTGCTGGGCACTTGGCCGAGCAAGCACTGACTCAGCGAGTCAATGAGTGCCTTTCTCTGGAGGCGGAGTTACATTAAGAGCATTGCGGAGAGCAGCTCGTCCCCGAAGTGTTTCAGATTCAAACGACCGCGTCGACCTTTACTTTTCCCTAATGGCTTTATTGGCTTTGGTTTAATGTCTCCTCAGATCAACACAGTGGGAATGTTTCTCAACAGAACTGGGAATTTTAAGTGGGACAGGAAAGGACGAAGCAGTAGCACTTTTCATTGATTATCCAGACCCTCTGGAGTTCCACAACTGTCCTCAAGCTCTGAAGTTCATGCACATTTCCGTTTTATTCGCTGATTGTACTTTTCCACAGAAGTTTCCTGAATATTTCCCACATTTCTTATAAAGTTCTTTAATACTGAACAAGTTTGTGAGTACCTCAAAAAGTTCCTGACTTCCTAAAAATGTTTTGAATTTCCTGGGAAAAAGGGCAAGTTCCCAAATTACTTAATTCTGACCAAGTTTGTGAATTTCTGAAAAAGTTCCTGAAACACGCTCTAGAAGGTATTCCCAAATTCCAGGTCCAAAAGTAATTTGGTACTGAAATATTTACTGAGTTGTTGAAATGTGTCCTGAGTTCCTGGGGAGGCTCCTGTGGTTTAGAGGTGGATTTAAATCTGGTGTAGTTTTTTTTTTATGCTCTCCAGTGGGACACAGAGCTCCATGATGAAGATCGAGCTCCTCGTCCTCCAGGAGCAGAAAAAAGACAGCAGCACCACGGCGCTCATAATTAAACAGCCACTAATGGAGCTTTTTTGTAGCTGGTGAAGCAATTTCATATGAGCTTTAGGATCATCAGGCATGTCAGCCGGAACAACACGGATTCTCCATTACAGGAACGTCCTGTTGGTCCTGCGGGAACCACACCGCTCAGATATCAGGTCTTTGGGGTAGGGGGGACTGAACGGGACCAGAATTAGTCCTGGTATTTATTAAAGTGTAATCCAACCCTGAAAAAGGAGAAGTTCCACAGATTTTTCATCATTAGAGAACCTCCAGGTGGGACGTTTCAGATCTTCTCCCTCGTTTATTAGCAGTGAGAATGTGACCCTGATCACCTCTGAGGAAAACTCAACTCCTGCAGCTGGACAAGTGAAGATATTTGTATCGTGAAGGGTTTTGGAAAATCGTTTTGTTGTAGCACTGATGGACTTTACACGATTAGTGTAGACAGCACACAGCTCCCACAGGGATTAAAGTAAACACAGTTTACAGCTGATGTGAGATCAATCCAGGTATTTTATAAGAAGTGTTAAGTTGCATCCCTTAATTTCCTTTTAATTTTAATTGTGAACTGCGATTGAAACAATTACATTTATCTGCAATTAAAATGTTAATGTGTGATGTCCTTCTTCCAGTGATTCCACAGAACCTGTGATTTGACTGCCGGTAGTCTCCCCTTGTGGGGAATCTTAAGATCTTCAAACATGTAATTACATCTTACAACAAAAACCACATACAGTTTCTACTTTATTTGAAAAAAATACATTTTTGATTTACATTTGGTTCACAGTTTGCATTTAATCCCGAATCTGAGTCCTGGAGCAACAGGATTAAATTGAGGATTAAGATTAAGAGAAGATTCACTGTAAAACTAAAACCAAGATTAAAAATTATTGACTAAGGGGTGCTGTAAACCTGTCAGTGATTTACTGCAATGTGTGCAAACACATGTAAATATGGTATTAACAGAAAGAGAGAATTCTAACCAGCCTTAAAGTCAGCATTTGGTCTGAGCACCGTTATGACCGCCGTTCACAGCCTGAACTCTCTTAGACAAGCTTTCCTGTCATTTCTTTAAGTGTCTTCAGGAATAGTTTTCCAGGCTTCTCAAAGGAAGTTCCTAAGCTCTTCTTTGGGCGTCAAATGCCTTTTGTTCTCTTCTCTGTCCAGATGATCCCTCGTTGCTTCAATAATGATTTGAGAAGGTCAATCCATGACTGTGTTCCATCATGTTTTTTCTACTGAGGTGCTTTGACTGCATTGACAGTATGTTTGGAATCATTGTGCTGAAAAATTAAGATGTTGCCAGTCAGATGTTTTCCAAGTGGTATTGCCGGGGGTTGGGGGGATTTTGCACATTGCTGCGTGGAAGAGCCCCTACTCTTCCACTCTACGCTGATGACGGGGTTAAAGTGATAGTTTGTCCCATAGTTGACCATTTAAAGTGGAACCAAAATTCAAAGAGGTTGGTCTAATGTTCAAGAACAGAACTTCTGCAGTGTTTAAGGTGGATTAGAAAAAACGCTCTGTGTGCTGGACAGGCTAATTCAGCTTGGAGTCTCAGAGCATGGAGATGTTCAGTATCTCTAATGCCTGTTAATACATTGTACAATTTTTGTCTGTTCCCAGATGAAAGATGACCATTGTGAAACAATCATGGTGATTTCTTTGATTGTGGCTCCTAAACAGTGGTCATACTAAGTTTCAGAGACATCATCCGTAGTTATCATACGTAGTTTCAAAGACATCATCATGGCGACCAAAGGCAGCCTCCGATTATTTTCTGACTATGTCCGAAATTTAGGACTACCATCTCACAGTGTGTATTCTGCAATGACCTACGTCTGCTGACCAGCCAATCAAAAACGACATATTTATCAATGCTACAAAATCCAAATAGCATGGAGGAGAAACGAAGGAACCCTGGGACACCGCCTCTTCTTTGGATGAAAAGCATGATTGCCAGAGCACAAGTCATCTTGATCTGTTAGTGCAGCACTAGCAGAGACTGATGATGTTTTGTTCTTCCTTACAACTTGTGTTGTAGTTTACGATTCAATAGGCATCATCATTGCACATCTACACTCCTTCATACACCCCACGTACGTTTATACATCTTCACAAACTCCATCGTACATTTATACACCTTCACATACGCCATTGTACATTTATACACCTTCACATACGCCATTGTACATTTATACACCTTCACATACGCCATCGTACATTTATACACATGTCGCACTGAAGTGTATTAGATCCATGTCACACTGTGTGATTTGTAATAATCTTATAAGATCACAGTCTGTGGGAGGCATAATAGACCTGCTTATGTCATTTCTGACCCTTTATGACTCACTGTTATCTAGAACCGTTGACTAAAGTATGGGAGGGATTGGGGTTTTGCTGTTATGTGTTGTGAGGATCTGTTAGTAAATGTGTGCGAGTGCAGTTCTGCTTTAAATAAAACTCCGAACGTGGACTGAATGTGGACAGAAATTGGACGGGTCCTTCTGCAGCCGGTGCTGTGTGGATTGATCGTGTTCCACAGAAAAATCAAGGCTGAATCGGATCTTTGGTTGGGGTGTGTGTGTGTGTGGGTTGGTGGTTGGGGCTGTGTGTGTGTGTGTGTGTGTGTGTGTGTGTGTGTGGGGGTGTGTGTGTGTGTGTGTGTGTGTGTGTGTGTGTGTGT